>PVKC010048253.1:0-10847 GCA_004027635.1 Crocidura indochinensis | reverse complement strand
AGTATTTCTATACATCGTGATGTAAGGCAGTCTGTAGACAACCAGCTTGTCTACATTGTGCCCTTGGCCAAGTAGGGTCCAAATGGAGAAGACTTAAATGTAAAACTGTATATATTATTTTAGAAAAAAATAAGAAAAGTTTTCATGTCTCAGAGTTGGGAAAAACAGTTTTGACCAAAAACATAATTTATAAAAAAAATGAAAAGATAAATTGGACTCATGAAAATAAAACAAATTTATTTTGTGGAAAACTCTATAAAGAATAAAAATTTAAACTGGGAGCAAATACTGGAAAATAAAATATTCCTCAAAAGCCTCATATTTAGAAAATGTAAGCAACGCTTATGGTTAACAACCAAAAAATTAAAGTAGAATTTTCAAACAAGTGACTTTGAACATGGAGAAAACTATTTTACTTCAAGGCTATGCTGGTGGCCAAAATATTGTATAAAAGGATCTTCAACATCACCGACAATGGAAACATTGAAATAAAGTCATAGAGAGCTCACCACAGGCCTATCAGAGGGCTGAAATAAAAAGAAGTACAACAACATGTTTTGGGGAGGATGCAATTTCTTCAGTTGCTGATTGGAATGGAAAATTCATTGAGGAAATACAAAGAAACCAGTGATGGTTTCCTGTTTTTATCTTGATATTGTTGGTATAAGATGTTACCACTGGGAGAATCTTAACGGAGATCCAGTACATGGGATGTCCCAGTGTGATATTTCCATTTCTGTGAATTTATAATTCATAATAAAACCATAATAAAACTCCAGGAGAACTTTAGCTCAGCTGTCAATAAGACCACACAAACAACTAGGCAGGCCTGAGCACATGATGATGTGATGGTGGGTTGAATCCAGGACTTCACACATGCTAGGCACATCATGGTCATTTGTTTATATGTTACCATGGACCCGACTAAGGTTACACCAAGAGACCAGGAGGGAAGTTTGTACCTTATTATGTAAACAAACATTTGACAGTGAACCATCTCTGACTGAGAGGACAAAGGTCAGAGGGACTACTGAAAGAAAAGAGTTGGCAGCCCAGTGTTTCTTCTCTGTGTTCTAGCATCAGAACTGAGGCAGTGTGAGGGGGACTGAAGGTCAAGTCATCCTCTGCCCTGCTGTGAGAGCCTGAGGAGGCTCCTTTTCCTCCCCAAATCTGCAGAAACTGCCATTTTTCCTTCTCTTTTTAAGCATAGTACCCATTTTTTCTTTTGCCCTGAGCAAGTGGAACCCCCCAATTTCTTATTTAAGAGGTCCACACTTCAATAATTGTCCAACTTGATTTCTGTGAATGAAGCTTCAGACTCCAAAACCAGGACCTGGAGAGAAACTGATGGAAGCAAGCAGGAAATATTCCACCCAGTTGAAGGGGGGAAGAACAGATTCAGGAATTCCAACACATAAGTAATATACTCCTAAGAAGGAAGGCAGCTTAGTGGAAAAAGATCAGAAAATGAATGTCCTGCCTTCCTGATACCAGGGCTTTTTATTAGCAAGAACTAGACCACACCCTAGGGTGGAGAATGAATACTAAATAGGGAGGGACCCAGTCATTCAAGAGATCCTCTCCTTTGTATTCTAGGATACCCATGACTTTCTGTGAACCATTGAAACTTATGTCTAGTTCACTGGGAAGTAGGGGGACACTTCCTCTGATCTACTTTCATACCTCTTTAGGGCTGACTCCTATACAGACTACATGCTGGAGTCAGGTGTGGGAGGCACTGTGGTGGAGGGTTTGCTTTGTGCAAGTAATTTGGGTAGAACAGAAATAACAGACTCTAGGTCTCATGTGCCAGATGACACAGAGAGGACACAAAGAGCTGGCAGGGGAAGTGGTTAGTACTCTGAGAAGAGAGTTAGATCCTGGAGGGGGAAACTAGTAAATACTTTGTGTGGTGGAATCTTCTAAGCAAAGTGAGAATTCTAAAATAAAACTTGAAGATTTTAGAAGGCTGTATATATCCAGGTGAGATGATATAACATGCTTTACTTAACAGCTTTATGCATTGGTGTAACACTTAAAACATTTGTTCTTCTTGGGGCCAGAAATAGTACAATGGATATAACTCTTGCTTTACAAGAACTAACACCCCTCCCCCGACCTGGGTTCAACTTCTGGCAACCTTGAGCCCTGCAAGTGCAAAGACAGAGGTAAGTCTTGGCCATCTAAGAGTATGGCACCAAATCAAATCAAACCAAAAACACTTGTTATTCTAAAAGGGAAGGCATAACTTTTGGGTTGAGACCCAGGAGATTTCTCTAGGAAATGCATTCTCGGGGCCGGAGAGATAGCATGGAGGTAATGTATTTGCCTTGCATGCAGAAGGTCAGTGGTTCGAATCCCGGCATCCCATATGATCCCCCGAGCTTGCCAGGAGCAATTTCTGAGCATAGAGCCAGGAGTAACCCCTGAGAGTTGCCGGGTGTGACCCAAAAACCAAAAAAAGGAAATGCATCTTCTCTAATTGAAGATAACTTGGGGTCACAGGTAATTCAGATCATGTTCTCCCTTATGTAGAAGCAGAGGGATCTTGTCTCCTTTCTCCTTGTTTCTTCTCTTAGTTCTTTAAGTGCCACAGATGAAAATGTGACTTAAGTTCTGCTCATCAGAATCGTCCTGAACTTAGGTGCAAAGCACTGGACAAATAGATCTAGGGGTTTATTGCTCTAGTAAGAGTGAAATTTAGGGTTGTGTGAATCTGCTTTTGATCTATTATCTCTGATCAGTCTCATGACCCACACATTCTGGCAGTTTAACACCACTGTGTTTGATACTTAATGCAACCTGTTGGTTTATCTTCTGTATCAGAGAACTATTAGATTGCTTTAGGTTTTAGAGTTCTGCTTTACCAACGACCTTAAAGAATTATTCTAGTACCGAAGCTCACTGAGGTATACTGTAGAAACTCGAGAGAATGCTCAGTTTCCCCCAAATGACAAGTTTATATTTGAAGATGGGAGGTTTCTCAAGTCTATGAGGCCCAGAAAGCCTGAGCTGTGTAGAGCTATTGGTCAAGAAGAATAAATACAATACAACTGTTGCCTGAACCAAACAGAGGAAACTCAGGCTCTGAAGTGGGCTACAGTTGAGGATTTTCTGAGTTTGGCCTTTTTGCCAAAACAATAGTTTAATTCTGGCATTGCTAATAAGCTATATAGCCATTCTGCCTCTAGGTTAGGAGAAACCAATTTCAGCCACTTCTTACTATTTTGTCTAGTCTAACAGGCTCAAGCATGATCTAGCGCACTACTGATGTTTTTGAGGTAGGCATGGACAAACATATGACCTCAAGAAGATACTAGGTCATCTGTTGCTCTACTTGACCTTGTTTTACTAAGTAATCTACTGCTTTACTAGACCTCCAAGAAAGAAAAACCTCTCCCTCGAAGCTCTTTACCTTTTAGCAAGAGAATATCTGTACTGAGAGTTTTACACATATTTTAAGAATTTCAAAAATGATATTGAGTGTTCAGGGTTGATATCAACACAAGACTGCACCTTTTTACCCATCTGACCCCACATTCTTGAACTTACCACCACCACATAAATGGTGATTCAATACATAAGTCTATTTGGCCAAGACTTGGAGCTGTGTCTGAAATACTTGTCTGAATTATGGTAGACAACCCCTCCTCTCTCTCCAGACTTGAAGCTGTGTTACTGGATCTCGAAAAGCTCTCTTGTCCCTCTGTACTTACCATTGGAAGGTTCTGGCAGGAGATGGGGTGGGATGACTGGCAGGAGGGAGGAGGGGCGTTTGGGACTTGATGAGCTTGTTCTTTCATCACTACGCTCTCTGTTCCTACCCCCCTTGCAGATGACAGGAGGTGCTAGACAGTGGAAAGTAAGATGTGTGGTACTGCGGGGAGAAACTTGATAGGGTGTAATTACTGTACATTAAAATAGATGGAATTTGGATATGAAAACAGTGCACACCATGTCTTACGTGACTGTGAAAAGAGAGACATCACTCCACTCTGAAGCATGTGCCTGAAAGAGCGCCCCAATCTCAGGAAATGGCACATGGGCACAACGACCAAATAAATACCTCATCCTTCAGAATGGGAGGGAGGGAGGAAACTCTCCCTGAAGCAGAGGCAGGGGTGTATGAATCAGAATCCACATGCAGAGGAACCATCGTTAAGTTGAAACCATTACACTATATGAAGAATTACACTTGTCTTTTCAGAACTAGACTTTAAGTTATGCCAAGCCATTTGGGGGTGTGGGGTGTGGGATGCAAGTAACCAACCCAAGATTTTTCAGAAGAACACAACCAGACCTGATCAACAACAGTACGAAGATATTATATGTTAGTGGCTTGTTAATTTGAAGACTATTGCAAAGGAATTTTGAAAATAAAATGTCTAGTATGGTGTTGTAATACATAGTTCAAATAGGAGTTTCTGTAATGTGAAATGAATTATCTATTCAAAATATTCATTAAGAACAAATCATTTGAAGTAAGGTTTGAGGAATGGCACATAGTATCTGGATGAAGGAGTGGTCCAGGTGCCATCAGTGGAGAAAAGTCAGCAGGAGATACAGCACAGATGTGTTGACTGCAGTGAGATGTACCTGCAGAGGAGTTATAAGGTCAAAAGGAGGTACATGGGATGGTATTAAACAAAGGGGTTCAAATATTGTGTGGAAGCTAGTGATATTGAGTCATTCATCACTACCCTTACAGTTGAATCATAAAATACCTGGAAATATTTAAAATAGAAACCAGCTTCATAGAGAGAACGGATCCATGGAGTGTTGCAAACTAGAATGTATGGGAGAGGGTTTCATCGAGGGTTTTTAATTTTTATTAATTTACTTTAATTAATTACTTTTAGTAATATATTTTTATGAATAGAAGTCTTACTGAGACGTTATATTTTTGGTTGTTCTACCTACCAAAGAGCTGACTTCTCTGAGTCTATGCTGAATCTCATGTCCCTTTCCTTAGTGACAGAGCACATACCATTGAGATGCACTTATACACATTAGTTTTCTAAAACTTTTCTTAATACAAGTTTAAATATTTAAAAGTTACTCCTGAAGGTAAGTGACTTTAAACACAAAATTATCATAACATTCCTGGTAATCATAAAACCAGAGAATATGGGCCGATAAAGTAAAAAGAGAAAATAGGACAAAGTAAAGCCAGGGCTTCTGATGCTGTTGCAGATATTCATGAATGATGCAATAATATATCGTGTGTTTAGACTTTTCTCCACCTTTCAAGTGAACCCTCATTTTGCCTCTCATTCCACAACATGGAACTTTCTCAATGTTTGGTGATGGGAGGAAAAAAGGATGAAAAGAACACTTGGCATACTTCTTTTTGTTTTGTTTTGTTTTGGTTTGGTTTTTGGTTTTTGGGACACACCGGTGATGCTCAGGGGTTACTCCTGGTTAGGCACTCAGAAATCGCTCCTGGCTTAGGGACCAAATGGGATGCTGGGGATCGAATGGAGATCGAGATCGGTCCTGGATCAGCCGCATGCAAGGCAAATACACTAGCGCTGTGCTTAACTTTCATTGTTATCACATACACACACACACACACACACAAACACACACACATACACCATGTGACCTTGCAGAATGATCAACAAAGACAATAGAGGAAAATGGAAATTCACCTATCACTCAAATCAGGGGTAACTAGCAGACATTAACACCAGTATGTGAAGGGAATTTGCCCATGACAATATTGTCATTCTTTTTTTTGTGTGTGTGTGCTTGGATTTAAACCTTAGTTTTCACACAGACAACTCAAGCATTCTAATTCTGTGCTACCTCCCTTTTAAACATAAAGAGAAATGGAAATAGCAGGAACCAAAGACTTAGTACAGCAATTAAGGCACTTGCCTTGCATGCTGCTGAGACTACACTCCTTATGGTCCCTGAGCATCACCCAGAGTGATCACAGAGTACAGAGCTATTAGTAAGTCCTGATAACCCTCAGACATAGCCTTTAAATAACTATAATTACAAGGACCAGAGTGGTAGCATAGTAGTAGGGCATTTTGCTTTGCATGTGACTGAATCAGGACAGATGTGGGTTCAATCCCCAGCATCCTATATGGTCCTCTGAGTCACGAGTGATTTCAGAGCACAGAGCCAGGAGTAAACCCCTGGGTACCACCAGATGTGGCCCAAAAATCAAATAAATAAATAAATAAATATAATTACAAAAAATGAAAAACAATTTTATTTTAATATATTTTAATTGTATCACCATGAGACAGTTACAAAATTGTTCATGATTGAGTTTCAATCCTACAGAGTGAGTTTTAAACCCGTTACTTCACCAGTTCACATTTCCAGTCAACAATGATTCCAGTTTCCCCCCCACACCCAACCCCAGTCTACTTCTATGGAAAATATTTTCTCTCTCTCTCTCTATCTCTCTCTCTCTCTCTTGCTCTCTATCTTTTCCCTTTAGGCGCAGTATGCATACTGTTACTGAAGGAATATAATGCATATCACTTTACATCCTTTCAGCACTCAGCTCTTGTCCAGAGTGATCATTTCCAATTCTCATTGTCAGAGTGATCCCTTCTCTGTCCTAACTGAAACCTGCCATTCATTCCCTTCTGAAGCTACCTACCATGTACCAGTCCTTGTCTCTCTATAGTCTTTTGGTATCATATTCATATTATATTTTGTGTTTATATTTCACAAATAATTGTAATCATTCTATGCCTACCATTCTCCTTATGACAATTTTATAATGAGATCTTCCACCCTGAATTTCTCTTTAAAGTAAGTTTTATGTAAGAAAATTTTTGAGAAAATACAAATAATATTACTATGTAAAATTATGGCCTATAGGGCTAGAGCAGTGCAAAGTGGTAGGGCATTTGTCTTGCACGTGGTTGACCTAGGATGGACTGTGGTTCGATCTCCCAGCATCCCATATGGCCCTCCAAACCAGGAGTGATTTCTGAGCCAGGAGTAACCCCTCAGCATCACCAAGTGTGGCCCAAAAGCCAAAAGAAAAATTATGGCTTATAGGTTTTATAGGCTTATCACTTACACCCATTTATCATTTATTAACAGTTGATCTTATTTTAGTTAACAGAATTGGCGTCGTGAAGCCTTAACTCAAAATGGTGGAACACCTTCCTGGCATGTAGGAGGTCCTGAATGTCCCAAGACAATGATATATGTCTTTGGGGGCTCCCAGTCCTTCTATCCTAATCATCATTAGGAAGGCACCCATAAAAATGGTTTTAGGGGCTGGAGTGATAGCACAGTGAAAAGGGCATTTTCCTTGCACATGGTCAACCTGGGTTTTATTTTTACCATTTCATATGGTCCCTAAACCAGCCAGAAGTGATTCCTGAGTGCAGAATCAGGAATAACCCCTAAATGTCAATGATGCTGCCCCCTCCCAAAAAATGGTTAATGCAGGAAGCAATAACTCAAAGGAATGAAATCTTCAATGACTGGAATTCCATGTTTTGCATGCTGGAGTCATGTGCTTCCAGGGGTCTCAAACTCAATTTACCTGAGGGCCACAGGAGACAAAGTCGGGGTGATCCTTGAGTGCAAAGTCAGTAGCAAGCCTTGAACATTGGGGGTGTGTGACCCAAACAACTAAAACAAAACAAAACAAAAAAAGATTTCTCTAGGGCAGGGCCACAACATGTTGTAGGAGGGCCTTTTGTGGCCCGCAGGCCACAAGTTTGAGACCCCTGGATCCCTAGCATTTCCTGATAGTCTAAGACACACTGGGAAAACCCATGAGTCAAAAGTAACTTAGGAACACCAAACATAAAACATAAAATTATGTTTAATATACCAGAAATTTTTAATTATGATAAATTTATCTTAATCTAACCAAAGTAATTAATAAAAATAATTATTGACATGTAATAATAATGACAAAATAATTAATGACATATTCAATAAAACAGTAATAGTCACTGGGAAATAAAAAATACTCTTAAAAGTTATTGTTACCCACTGAGTCGAAAAAACTATTCACCCAATACCCATCAGATAAGGGGCTAATATACAAAATATACAGGGCACTGACAGAACCCTACAAGAAAAAATCATCTAATCTCATCAAAAAATGGGGAGAAGAAATGAACAGACACTTTGACAAAAAAGAAATAGAAATGGCTAAAAGGCACATGAAAAAATGCTCCACATTACTAATCATCAGGGAGATGCAAATCAAAACAACTATGAGATACTGTCTCACACCACAGAGATTGGCACACATCAGAAAGAATCAGAACAAGCAGTGCTGGCGGGAATGTGGAGTGAAAGGAACTCTTATTCACTGCTGGTGGGAATGTTCTCTGGTCCAACCTTTGTGGAAAGCGATATGGAGATTTCTCCAAAAGCTGGAAGTTGAGCTCCCATACAATCCAGCTATACCACTCCTAGGGATATATTCTAGGAACACAAAAATATAATAGAAAACTCCCTTTCTCACACCAATATTCATACAACCTTATTTACAATAGCCAGACTCTGGAAACAACCAAGATACCCTTCAACAGACGAATGGCTAAAGAAATTGTGGTACATATATACAATGGAATATTATGCAGCCATCAGAAGAGATGAAGTCATGAAATTTTCCTATACATGGATGTATATGGAATCTATTATGCTGGATGAAATAAGTCAGAGGAAGATAGATAAACACAGAATGGTCTCACTTATCTATGGGTTTTGAGAAAAATGAAAAACATTTGTGTAATGATTCTTAGAGATAAAATAGAGGAGGACTGGAGGGTCCAGCTCCTGACATGAAGCTCACCACAGGGATCATTTAGTGCAGTCACAGAAATAATTACACTGAGAACTATCATAACAAAATGTGACTGAATGATGGAAGTAGAGAGCCTATCTAGAGTACAGGTCGGTGTAGGGTGGGGAGAAAGGACACTTGGGATATTGGTCATGGGAATGTTGCACTGGTGAAGAATTTTATATATATATTAAAAATCAAAGAAAAGAAAAGAAAATATAAGGCTTCCCAATTCTTACCACAGGCTGTGTTCTTTACATTGACTGTGTAGAAAGAGGAGGAACAGTAAATGCACCCCATATACACCTTAGCATAGGCCCTTTGCCTGGTCTGTATTGTGAATTGGGGGGACAAAACAAAAGTTATTGTCAAATACAAATAAAAATTTCATATTAATTTATATTTAAATTATGAAAACTAAATATTCTTTCTCAACAGTCATCACGTTTTTTGGGAAAAATTCAAATAACATTTTTTTTCCTTTTTATGGGAAAGTTGGGCACTCTGGTGGTAATGAGAGGTTACTCCTGGCTCTACACTCAGAAATCGCTCCAGCTCAGGGGACCATAAAGGATGCTGGGGATCGAACCCGCATTTATCCTGGGTCAGGCTCTTGCAAGACAAATGCCCTACCACTGTGCTACCACTCGGCCCCAACATTTTCTTTTTCAACAAAGAATTTAATTAATTTAATTTTAACTCAAGGACTCAGATGTATAATAAAAAAAAGCAGTCATATAAATGGAAAAAATGAAGAATTCAAATAAATTTTATAAAGCAGAGGAGCAAAATATAATGGGTGCGAACACATAAAGCATGTGCAATGTGTATATATAAAATTATAAAATAGTTATTTTATAAAACGTATTTTACATAAGCTATTTCTTAAAATTGATGTAAGATAAGGTGCTTTGTCTGCACATAACTGAACTGAGTTTGATGCTTAAGATTGCCAAAGGTGATACCTGAACCAGAAGTAATCTCTAAGCATCTCTTAGTGCAGTCATTAGCAAAAAAAATGTTTTTGGATAAATGGAGAAGCTATCATGGGGATGGGCCTATGACTCCTGTTTTCTCTAGATCCTATTTTGGTTAAGTATATATATACATGTATACACATATATGAATATCTACATATATGTGTATGTACACATATATATGAATATTTACATATGTGTGTATATACATACATGTACACAGTAACCATTCTAAATATCATGCAAAAGAATACATTTTAGTAGCTTTCAGTTAGACTGTCTTCCATATTCTTTTCATTTGTTAGTTTGGGGCCACACCCAGTGGCACTCAGGGGTTACATTTGGCTCTGTGCTCATGCAGGCACAGGGGACCACATGAATCAAACCTAGGTCCATCCTGGGTCAGTCATGTGCAAGACAAATGCCCTACTGCTGTGTTGTCTCTCTGGCCACTGTCTTTCATAATTCTAATATGATTAAAACCTATGTGGAATCTAAGTATAACAAATATAAGTCTACAATGACCTTAAAATATTTGTGAAAAACAGTAAGCAATAAACTCATAAAATTTGCTCTATACACATTATAAAGCTATAATTATAAAATCAGTATGGCTTGGCCTTTTGTGACAAGCTAACTCAAATGAAGAGAAAATTCAGAAGCACACAGAATTTTTTCTAATCTATTTTAAATCTATCATCTATTTAAATCTAAGCACAGATGAATCAAAATATTTTAAGGCATTGTCCAACAGTCTTATAAATAAATTTATTAAATTATTCAAACCCACAGTCAAAGCAATTTCCATGTAGATAAAATATTTAAATGTAAATAAAATAATAGCACTAGAAGCAAATGTGGGTGTATCTAGCTTTGGCATATGGGTGCAGGTGGAAACTTAGAAAAATACTGTTTTTGAAATCTATATTTACCCTGTTTGCTAGTTGTGTTTTGATTATAACAACTTTGATGCTAATATAATTGAAATAATATTTAGAATATCCATTATACACATAACTCCTTCATAATTTTTTCTTTGGCTATTTTTCTTAAAAACTTGATGCACACTCTAAAAAGAATACATT
>PVKC010048252.1:0-10926 GCA_004027635.1 Crocidura indochinensis | reverse complement strand
GGTTACTCCTGGCTAAGTGCTCAGAAATTGCCCCTGGCTTGGTGGAACTATATGGGACACTGTCCTTCCTTGGCTAGCGCTTGCAAGGCAGACACCTCACCTCTAGTGCCACCTTGCCGACCCCTGGATTTCTTGATTTCTTTGGTTATTGATTTTTTTGTATTCCATTGCTAAGATATTAAATGCTGATTTTAGGTCTTCATCTATTTAGTTCATGCATTTGGAGGATTTGGAAATCTGTTAGAGTTTCTCTTCCTATCTCCAACTGTTGATGTTTTCCTTAGTTTCCCTATTGTTCTTTGCATAGGGTGGGATGGAATGCTGAAATTTTAAGGAGTTTTTTTAAGTGTTTTGTGGTGGCCGAAGATCTCCCCTGTCCTAACACTTCTGAAAAGAGTTAGAACGATTGTAGTTGGGCCTGTCTCAGGTCTCCCTCCCTACTAAATCACAAATGGCATGGCCCGAGTAGTCCTCTGCCCTGTGGCTTCTGAGCCTTATATATCTAAAATTGTTATGTTTTTTATTTTTGGATTTTGGGTCACAGCCAGTGATGCTCAGGGGTTACTCCTGGCTATGCACTCAGAAATCGCTCCTGTCTCGGGGGACCATATGAGTCACTGGATGATCAAAACGTGTTAATGTCATAAGTTAACAAATACAAGGGAAATGCCCTACTGCTTGCACTATTGCTCCAGCCCCTGAGACTTAGATATTATTATCTAGATCCTGTTGAACTGAGTTTACTTTCTACTTACAGTGACATAATGTGATCAAACTTTAAATAAAGGTTTAGTGCATAAAGTTAGTACTATAAAGAACACATCTCACTTGTAGGAATTCAATCTACATTTCATATCCAGCACCCTACATACTATGATAAGCCTTGAGATTCCCTCTTGACACTGTTCCCGAATCACCTGGCAGAGAGAACCTTATAAAGCTAGTGCTCCTTTGAATACAGTAGATCAACTATCCTAGAGTTTCTCCTTGAGGGGAAAGCTACAGCAAAAAAAGGGTAGAAATTCCCCATGATTAGTGGTTCATACTCAAGCTTAGGAGGGATCTTACTATGTGTAACTTTACCTGCGAGACCCTCCCATTCCTGGGAGGGGTCTTTGGAAGGTTAGATAAGGCCTTTGAACAAAAGGGCAAAGGGATTAAGAATTTTGATGGCATGGAGAGGTAGCAGGAGCAGAGATGGTTGAGAGACAAGTACAATGCAGGGCTGAGTACAGCATTAATGGTTATGTTAGGCCACACACATGTGGTGGCTAGGACATGAATAAAGATGCTATTTCCTGAAGCCTGCTTGTGAGTGAGATTACTGCTGCCATACTCCTGAACCTGATGACCAGCTGGTTGGAGAAGGTGGAACCACGTGGCCTAGGAGGCCAGAGAAAGGTTCCTCCATCCATCCACCATCCAAGCCCATCCTAAGAGCCTACATAATTAATTTAAACAACAAATGGTGCTCGAATGAGGATTTGAACTCTGGATCAACACCATGGTGAGATTTCTGCTCTTCAGTTTGATTTTGGCTCAGAGTGAGCCCAAAGCATTGGGCCACGTGGAGCCATGTTCAAAGATAGTCTAAACTCCTTCTGGGGGCAGAAGGGCCAGTGATGGAAGGGAGGTGAAAACTTGTATCACTCCCATCCAAGGCCCAGGACTGAAACTTTATTACAGAAAATCCTGTTTCCAAAAACCTCGGCCTCCTTAAAGACTGATAAAAAGGCCTAGATTGGAAATGGAGGAGAAAAAAAGACTGTATTAAAAGCTGACTGATTCACTGAAGACAACCTCCAAAGTGGACTTGGATTTCAACTTTTGAAATTGCGGAATTTAAGCTTAAGCCACTTTGAACTTTAAACTTTAAACATTCAGGCACGCCCTGTGGAGAAACTGCAGTGAGACGCAGTGGGACCTGAGGCAGCGGGACCAGCTTCTAAAGTGTCACCAGGCAGAAAGAGGCAGCTGCGATCAGCACAGAATGTCCGTCTTTCAGGCAGCTGTGAATCAGGCCAAAAGCAGCAACGCATGCGGCTCAGCTTGGCCAAGTGGAAAGAGCGGGACAAAAGCAGCGAGCCTGGGACTCACCCTCCAGATCAGCTGAAACTCCATGGACTTAAGCCACATGGAGATAGCAGCGTGGGAGAAGACCAGTGTCTGGACCAATAGTTTTTAAGTGAAGGGATTAAGTGGGTAGTCACATATTTTACACATAGATGGTGATGGGATAAGTTTTAGTTAGTGCTGTAATGTTGTGTATGTAAACATTTCTTAGGATTATTGTGTTACTGACCCTACCTGATCGGTATATGTGCCCTACCCTAGGTATTATGTTACTGACCCTATCCTGATCAGTGTTTGTGCCCTACCCTTGAGTGTGACCTGGCATTCTGTCCCCACCCTAGGGTGGTGCCTGATTCTGCTCCCACCACTTGGTGGTACCTGATTCTGGGATATAAAATAAGGGTCTTTGGAAGGTGGGAGGCTTTTTGTTCTTCCTGGCCTATTCCTAGACTTTTTGGGGGCTTCGGCCTGATCAAGGAGTAAAGAGCTATTTTCTTCAGAAGCCTGACTGCTTTTTGGCTTTCTTCCCACCGCATTCACCTCAGAACGGCTGGTTGAGCAGAGTGGCAGATGCTTCTCCGAGCTGGAGGAGAAAGGCCTCATTCTCCATCCCTCCATCAGTGAAACTTCATGGGCTGACTTGCTACACTGTAAAAAATTAGTTCAAAGGGGGAGAAATAACAGTAAAGCTCAAATGAACAATCTAATTTATAACCGCCTGCATCTAACTTTAATCTCGTGATTAAGTTATTTTCTTGCTAATTTAAATATGTTTTATTGTTTTCCATAGTTAATATTTTCAATTGCAAAATTTTTTACTGTTTATTTTAGTATATTAGTGTTTTCAAAAAGTATGTTCTGTATTTATGCTTTTGTGCTTGTGTGTAGGGAAGGTTAATAGAAACAAAAAGTTCCCCATAACAGGGTAAAGGTTCAGGAGCAAAAAAGAAGTTCCAGAATAGTGATTGGTAGAAAGCATTACAAAATTTTACACTTGATCTTAGCCAAAAGGCCGAGAAGCGATGCATTACAAAATTTTAAGTTAAAGGTGTATGGTATATTTTGCAGAAATATTATGTTTTTGGAAAAGGCTAATATGTTAATTTTCACTTTAGTATATTGTTGCTTTGGAAATATTACCCGCCTTTGACTAAAGGCGGAGTCAGTATTGCAAAAGCTAATTATCATTTGTTTATATTAAGGGATGGGGCAGATGTAACCCCATTCTTCCTGTGTAACTTGATCTTACCTGAAAGACCCTCTCATTCTTAGGAGAGGTCTTAGGAGGGGTCTTAGGAGGGTTTTTGGGAAGGTTAGATAAGGTCTTTGAACAGAAGGGCAATGGATTTAACGATTTTGAAGGCAGGGAGAGACAAGTACAGTGCAGGGCTGAATAGATATACAGCATTAATGGTTATGTTAGGCCACACACATGTGGTGGCTAGGGCATGAATAAAGGTGCTATTTCCTGAAGCCTGCTTGTGAATGAGATTACTGCTGCCGTCCTCCTGAACCTGATGACCCACCAGTTGGAGAAGGTGGAGCCATGTGGACTGGGTGAGCAGAGAAAGGTCCCACCGTACATTCACCTTCCTAGCCCATCCTAAGGGCCTACATAATTAATTTAAAGAACACTCAAGAAGAAGCCTACCCACAAGGGAGGGCACTAGACATTGAGAGACATTGGGTGCCTTTCCATGGAGCACTCATAAAAATAGGGAAGTTCATAGGGGACAAAGCATATAAATCATTTGCTACATAAATTCATCAGCATCCTAAGGACATTACTTTGAGCCTCTCAAAAATAACTCAGAATTTTTAACCCCCTGCTGCAACCAGTTGTGTATACTCAAGCAATTCTTTCTTTTTTTTTTTTTTTTGGACCACACCTGTTTGATTCTCAGGGGTTTACTCCTGGCTAAGCACTGAGAAATTGCCCCTGGCTTGGGGGGAACCATATGGGACACTGGAGGATCACACCAAGGTCCTTCTTTGACTAGCGCTTGCAAGGCAGATACCTTACCTCTAGCGCAACCTCACCTGTCCCAATTTTTTAAAGTCTTACAAAATTATTAGATTTGCTATTGACCAGAATGAAGTCATATAAAGAGTTAATATTTCAGGCCTCAGCATGAACTGGAGAAAGGGCAAAATAATAACCACTCTGGTAACTGAACTTTCTGGAAGAGCACAGAAGCTGAACAGTATGCCCTAGGTCAGTAAAAAATAAACACGCAGCTTGCCCTATATATTATGGATGTAATTATGAAGCCTTGTCAAAAATCTAGTATAAGTGTACTATACTTCCAACTACGGAAGATGGACAAGAATAAATAAACAAGATGCAACTTAATATATGTGTGTTTTAATCTGATCCCATAATTGAATCCAAGTATCGTTTTCTAGAACAGCGACCCCTAGAATTCCATTAGTGTCCAGACAGAGGATGTGAAAAACACTTTAGTTCTCATAGTGGAGATGAGGGACTCAGAGACGAATCCACAGGAAGATTCACCTAGGTCCACAGAGAACTGTGTGAGTAGGTCAGTCCTGATCACCACACAAAGATGATTTATCTGGTCTTGAACAATGTTTCCTCAAAGGAGATACCACAGACACTTTTGGTAGCCAACACCCCTGAGGCTCCCAATTCCTCCTGCACGTGGTATGTGTCTGGGCCCACAGGGACTCTCCACCCCCCCCCACTGTGTGTATTGCACAGTAGTAAAGGGCCATGTCATTCCTCCCTCACTCATTTGTAGAGTGGTGTTCTTGCTGTTTTCTCTGGAGATGGTGAACTGGCCCTTCACAGAACCACATAGCAATTATTACCATTATTTTTAAAGGTTGAGACTCATTCTACACCTTTCCCCGGAGACTGGAAGACCCATGCCATCCAGTAGTTGTTGAAGACAAATCCAGAAGCTATGCAGGAACATAAAGGAGAGTCTCAGAGTGCCCCCAGTCTGCACTAAGTTTCCATCAGAATCTGCCAGCTGCACCTCACCCTGGAACCCTGCAAATAGAAAAACATCCTGGTTAGGAAAGTTTCATCAGTTTCCTCCCCTTCCCTCACTGCCTTGCTCAGTGTCTCTGGGATCCCAAGAATTACCTCCAAAACAGCAACCAGGAGAAACCAGCTAAGCCAATATTCCATGTTGGTTTTATGCAACCTCAGAGGGAAACCCCTGAGAACCCCTGAATTGAGTCTTCTCCCATATCTGAGGCTGGGCTGGGCTTTTTCATCACATAGGAAGAGGCTCATTTGCATGTTGTTCTTCTGTCCTGGTTTTTTGAGATAGAGCCTCAGGCTCCATAGAATATATGGAGATGTAAATTGACATATTTCCCCTATTGTCATGCACATCACGGTGCTGCTAATATTTGGCTTATTTGTATAATACCTCAGTATACATAATGAGAGAGCCTAACTGAAAGAAAAATTAAGAAATAAAATAAAAAGTAGTATTTTTTCTTTACTAGCTTTCTATAGTACAGACATTTTTTCCTAGTGAATGAAATTTAATAAACAGAAGTATGTCATATATATCAGATCAAAAGGCAGTAGGAATATACATGTAAAAAGGATTGTTTTTGGTTTTGATGTAGGACTTCAGACCCTTTCTTGAGAACAGTAATTTGATAACTAAGACATTTAAACACAAGTACTACCCAGGATCTGAGTGTTAAATTACAAAGCTGAGAAGTTAAATAAAGAGAAGAAAGACATATCTGTTGTATTCATTTTGTTGTTTACACTCTTCCTTCCTTCTTGTTATCAGCTTTTAAAGTTCAAACAATATTAAAGACCACATGGGTGAGGCCTCAGGAAGAGTGAGGATCATCATTGGATGCCCTTCTGAATGCAGACTTTATTTTTAATTTATTGATTGATTTTTGCACCACACCCAGTGATGCTCAGGGATTACTATCCATCGGGGTCAGCTGTATGAAAGGCAAATACCCTATTGCTGTGCCACCACTCAGCCCTTTGAATGCAGGCTTTATCTTTATAGTTGATAACATGTCAATTAATGTGATTCTTATCACATTCAGGGACATCAGTGGAAGATGTAACATAAAAAACTTAGAAAGGTTCCATGGAGAGATGCTTCAATGAGAGGAAGACCAAATTGTGTATAGGAAAGCATTCATGAGTCAGTCAACATCTGTCCTCGGAGATGCTGACTCAACTTAATGGTTCTGATTCACCCCTGACGCCAACCATCTACTGAAGTCACACTCCTGTCTTCTTCAGCAGCTAGGTGTCTGAGATCACCTTGATTTTCCTTTACTGTATCTTTTGCAAAGTAATATACTGCTTTGTCTTCAGGGCCACATAACTCTACTGAGAAAAAACTAGTTCTGGCTGATGTCTCTGGAGGTGGGAATATGACTCGTCACAGATGTAGTGAATATTTTCACTATAACATATGATCTTCAACCACTGCAGGCTATTCCCTGTGGGCTGTAGATTACATTCCCAGCAGTAACGCTGGTTGAGAAGCAAAGCAGATGAGAAAGATTGTCTGGGAAGGGGTCAGCACAACTGTGCCTAACTCCTGCAGCTGTGCCTGGGATAGGACACCTGGAAACAAGGAGAGTCAGTCACTGTCAGTCAGAACGCACAGTCCCTCCCACCTTAGAGCCCTGCGTGGACTCCGGACATTCACCCAGTGCAGCTGTCACCAGGAAAAGGAGAAGTCTTCCAGAGTGTCATCTTGTTCTGACCCTCAGCTCTACCTTCCCTATGAGACAGTCCTGTGTGAGGAGACAGCTGGGAGCTCCCATAGCCCTGAGTGGATTTGAAGTCCGAGCCTAAAGAGAAATTTGCAAGAGGTTGCGTTTCTCTTTTATTAGTGGGGAACATAAGTCTGCCTTTGGTTCCCTTTGTCAAATTAGGATGCTCAACTCACACATTCTGTCTATTGCTGTTCATTACTTGGTTAATACTTTGGCCCATTGAAACAGACTATAGGATGCTCCTGATTATTGGAATAATCAGAGTGTGAAGATATAATGTCATGATATATCCAATATGATGGTATTTCAATAATTTCATATACAATAAGTAGCTCATTTTCCCATTAGAGGACCTTTGAGAAACTGCATAGTCTACCTTTTTCCATAAAGTCTCAATCTATGATTTAATCAGTGTCTGATATCTGTATTTATCAAACTAAAAAATGGGAAATCAATGTCCTCTAAAACTTGACTACTTACTGCATCATACTGTGCTGTAAATTTTTCTAGTAACCAATACATTGTCCATGAAAGGGTTAGAATCCCTGACTCTAAGAATGGATGACTTAATATGTGACTTACTGGGCTTTTACTCAGTGAAGACACATGGTAAACATATTTCAGGCCCTTTCTCAGCCTCCTTTCATGTTCCATCACCATTCCTGATTGTCTTCCCCCTGCGTCTAATCAGGAACCAAAATGTCCCACCTACCCTAACTATCTGCCAACCAGCTCCCAATGGGTGAAGGCAGATTCACAGCCTGCCTTGCCTCAGCCAGGAAAAAGTTGCCACCACAGCTGCTGCTCATTTGCTCTCTGTGGACCTTTTTCTCCCACCTCCCTTTGCTGGGGACTGTTGCTTGTTACCAGATTTAGTGTTTGAAAAAAACC
The DNA here is from genome assembly GCA_004027635.1 of Crocidura indochinensis. Lineage (NCBI taxonomy): Eukaryota > Metazoa > Chordata > Mammalia > Eulipotyphla > Soricidae > Crocidura > Crocidura indochinensis. Next base: position 3,219 of record PVKC010048252.1, on the reverse strand, counting down.
CAACTCCAGGACATTTCCTGATATGTGACTGCTGGGAGCTGTTTCCAGACTCCACAAGACCATGTGACAGGCAGAAGCTGTGCTGTGATTTTATTCCCCCTGATAATATCAAAAGACTTAAAGGGGATAAGTACATTGTTAGACTCTCAGCCCCTGAGACCTGAAGCTATAGCCACAATAAGAATTATAAGAAGCTTATAATTGTACTTTCCACTCCCCCTTCCTTTTCAGAAAAAAAGCTTGCCCTTGTGCTCTTGGGACAACTTTGAGAAAATGAGATATCAGTTCATACAGCAGAGTGGTCAAATACTTCTTGTTATGAAAATCATTCTGTTTTGGTTTTTTTTTTTTGGTTTTTGGGTCACACCCGGCAGTGCTCAGGGGTTACTCCTGGCTGCATGCTCAGAAATTGCTCCTGGCAGGCACGGGGGACCATATGGGGCACCGGGATTCGAACCGATGACCTTTTGCATGAAACGCAAACGCCTTACCTCCATGCTATCTCCCGGGCCCCAATCATTCTATTTTTTAGCCCAAATTATATCATACCGGATGGTGGTGGGAGGGTCAGGAGTTAGGATATTTGTGAAATGTGAGACATCTGTGTAAGGGATTGGTTCAGGGAATGAGAATGAAATTAAACCAATCATGCATACTATGTTAAATTGTTTATATTAAACCAATGAAATGCTTATACTGCTACAGCCTGTCAATTATAAACTGCTTGGTTGTTTTACTCTAGATCCTCATCATGAAACTTCGGCCCAGCTAGCTGAGTAAACTTTCTATGCATCTTACATTATTAAAGGTGATCTTTGGCTCTCGGTGCTGCTCGGACCCTAACTATATTTCCTTCATATACTTTTTCATGTCTTTTTCTTAATTGGTTTTATTTTTTATAATGTATATAATTACTTCTTCTGTAGAGGTAATTTCCCTCATTTAAAAAAATCTATCTAGTAGGAAATTCTAGTAGATAAACTTCCATTGGGTTCTGAGTTCATGTTAGACCCTGGTTGTTGGGATGATTTGGCTTGTTATTTTTACCCCCATTGCACCAGTTAAAATGTGGAAGTCTTATGTATGAAAATAAGTTTTTATCAAATAGGGCTATAAACTCATATATTTTATATTGCAGTGTGGTCTTTCACCATGAACATTTGTGATAGTGACTTAACTTAGGCTTCAGAGGAATGGACAGCATAAAACCTGCTCAGTGATTGGAGGAGGAAGATCATAGTAAAATATAGCTACACTGGTCTATTGAAGATATTTTTTGTATTTAAGCAAAAATATTTAAGTAAAAACTTTTTTATTTTAAATAATTTTATTGTGACCAATGTGAATTACAAGTTTTTCACAGATATATTTAAGGTACACAATGACAGAGTAATAGGGCCATTCCCACCAATAGTGTTGTCCTCCCTCCTCCCCTGTTCCTAGCATGCATCCCATAGCACCCTTTTGCCCCCTCGTACTGTTTGTGTGACAGGTCACCTTAGCATACAGGTTGTTTAGATATTTATTCTGTTGTCATTGACTATGGATTTGGTGTTTGGGTCTGATTATTTTTATTTACACTCAAATTCATGTGAGTGTTTGTTCTTGGTACATTCACCTACCCCCGCCCCTCAATTTATGAGGTGGAGTAAGATGATTTAAGTTCTGGGTTCTGTTGAGAAAATAAAAAGAAAGCTGGGAGGAGCCTGTCTAGAAGCTACACATAAAAATTTAAAAGAAGAAAGGAAAAAACGAAATCAAAATGAGCAACAACAGAAAACACAGCAAAACAACAAGAAGGGGGAAATAAAGGAAGGGGGTTGGTGTGGCAATAAAAGCTTTTACTGGCTCTCCCATACATACCCTTGAGCACACTTCTTTTTTGCAGGACAAAATGAAAACTTTTTTATTTTTAAACAGAAGATAGTCACTGCCATCTTAGAGGTCATATAAATTTGTGCAATTCCCTGTCCATACCTTCTTTCTTTTTTATTATCTTTATTTAATACTGCAATTACAAACATGACTTTAATTGAGATTTAATCACATAAAGAACACTCCCTTCAGCAGTGCAACATTCCCATCAACAATGCACCCCAAAACTCTCCACCTATACTCTCTTCTTGTATTTGAGACAGGCATTCTACTTCTCTCACTCATTAACACTCTCATGGTACTTGTTGGTAATCTAACTGCACAAACCCCTCTTTTAGTTGAGCTTCATAACATAATTAGTCCTTACAGCCCACATCTTTGAGCATTAATATAACAATGTCTTTTATTTTTTAGAATCCATAAATAATTGTGTGTCTCTCTTTCTGACTTATTCCACTCAGCATAATAATTTCCATATCCATCCATGTATAGGAAAATTTCATGACTTCATCTCTCCTAATGGCTGCATAATATTCTATTGTATGTATACATATATGTATATGTATATATGCATATATACATATGTATGTATGTTTATGCATATATACATATATACATATATATATACATATATACATATGTATATATATATATATAAATACACCACAGTTTCTTTAGCCATTCATCTTTGGAATGGCATCTTGATTGTTTCCAGAGCCTGGCTATTATAAATATTGTTGCAATAAATATAGGTGTGACGAAGGAATCTTTGTATTTCATTTTTGTGTTCCTAGGGTATATCCCTTGGAGCAATATAGTTGGATCATATAGGATCACGATTTCCAGTTTTCTGAGGAATCTCCATATTGTTTTCCATAATGGCTGGACTAGATGTTATTCCCAACAGCAGTGAATGACAGTTCCTTTCTCCCTACATCCCCACCAACACTTACTGTTCTTGATCTTTGTGATGTGTTCCAATCTCTGTGGTGTGAGATGGCACCTCGTATTTGTTTTGATTTGCAACTCCCTGATAATTAGTAATGTGGAGCATTTATTCTTGTGCATTTTGGCCATTTGTATTTCTTCTTTGTCAAAATGTATGTCTTCTCCCCATTTTTTGATGGGGCTAGAATTTTTTTCTTTTGTCCGCTTTAGGCGAGGTTTGAGTTTCTTTACCTAGGAAAAAGCTGTATTTTCCAAGATTTTGCACATTTTTGCAACGTTTATTAGCATTTATGGTTTCCAGGCACACGATTTCAGACACACAATTACAATGCACACTCAGACTTTTAAACTCACATAAATTGACAAAACAATGAAACTTAGAAGAGTTTAAGAGGT
>PVKC010048251.1:0-10926 GCA_004027635.1 Crocidura indochinensis | reverse complement strand
CTCAGGGGTTACTCCTGGCTATGCGCTCAGAAGTCGCTCCTGGCTTGGGGGACCATATGGGAACTGGGGGTTCGAACTGCGGTCCGTCCTAGGTTAGCGCAGGCACCTTCCCTCCAGCGCCACTGCCCGGCCCCCTGTTTTTATTCTTTGTAATGTGTGCCAGTCACTGTGGTGTGAGATGGTACCACATTGTTGTTTTGATTTGCATCTCTCTGATTAGTGACATGGGACATTTTTTCAAGTGTCTTTTGGCCATTTATATTTCTTTTTTGAGGAATTGTCTGTTCATTTCTTCTCCCCCATTTTTCATGGAATTAGATGTATTTTTCTTGTTAAGTTCTGTCAGTAACTTGTATATCTTAGATTTTAGTCCCTTATCTGAATAGTTTCTCCCATTCTATGGGTGGCCTTTTTATCCTAGTCACTATTTCCTCTGAGGAAACTTCTCAGCTTAATATAGACCTGTCTGTTTATCTCCCCTTCTACTTGTTTGAAAAGTGCTGTTCACTCCTTGAAGATGCATTTCGTTTTTGTTTTTTTGGTTGTTTTTTTTTGTTTGGTTTGTTTTTGGTTTTTTTTGTTTTGTTTTGTTTTGTTTTGGTTTGGTTTGGTTTTTGGGCCACACCCAGCGGTGCTCAGGGGTTACTCCTGGCTGTCTGCTCAGAAATAGCTCCTGGCAGGCACGGGGGACCATATGGGACACCGGGATTCGAACCAACCACCTTTGGTCCTGGACCGGCTGCTTGCAAGGCAAACACTGCTGTGCTATCTCTCCAGGCAGATGCATTTCGTTTTAATGTCATAGAGTGTTTTACTTATGTGTTGTTATATATAACTTATGGTTGCTGCTCTGATATCAAGGTCTTTAATCCATTTGGATTTGGCCATTGTACATATCTTCATATTCTCTTGATTCTTATTGTGGTTCATTTTGCTCGATCCACACTTTCTTTGATTTCTATGAGCATCCTCCTTATATCTTATCTCAATTCCTTCTCTGAGAGGCTAAATAGGTGGTTGACACTTTTCAAGTCATCAGAGCTGCCATCTTCATTCTCTATGCAGGTGTTGGCCTTGACATTGTTTACCCAATGTCAAGCTTGTATTTTGGTTTTTACTATGTGTTGTAGTGGTGGAGTTGATTGGCTAGAAGATACACTTGACTCTGAAGCCAAGAGGAATGGCTGCATTCCTCTGGCTCCGCCCTTCATGGGTGGGGAGAGCTTACATTATTGATGTGCCCTGAGGAGTTTTTTTTCCTCTAGTGTTTCATGGTTGCCTCAGAGGAAAGCAAGGAACAGAAAACCAAGCAGTAAGCAAAGCAGTGGCTGTTTAAAACTTCTCCTTTGTCCCCAATGAAAATTTAATTCGAATTTCTTTAGGTGTTGAGATTAATACCCTGGGAATTAGTATGTTATGCTATTAAGTCATTCAATATGAATGTAGCATATATTATCCATTATTTCAAGTGATCTTTTGTTTGGGGGGTGCACACCCAGTGACGCTCAGGGGTTACTCCTGGCTATGCACTCAGAAATTGCTCCTGGCTTGGGGGACCATATGTGACTCAGAGATCAAACTGCGGTTGGTACTATGCTAGAGTGAGCAAGGCAGTTGCTTTCTCCAGCCTCTCAAGTGATCTTTTATATGAATTATTGAACTTTATATATATATATACTCATAGTGTTTTTCAAAATTATAATACAAAAAGTTGAACTAAGGTTATCCTTGTTATTTTTAATTCTATTTTATTTATATAATGGGATATTTTCATCCACTGTATAATTAATCTAAATGATGATATTTTGCCTATCGAGAAACTATAGATTTGATTTCATTGATGTTGTAATCATCCATTTTATTGAGTGGAATGTGAGTGCCCTTGGATATATTATATATTTCTTCCTTGCTATCTCAAAAGCACTGTGATTTCTGACCTGGCTGAATTAATAATTTTCTAAATAATCTCCTTGTATCGAGGCTTGTTTTTCTAAAAATATGTCATACATGCAATTATTAGAAATAGGTCAGCACAGTTCAAAAGCACAGAACTCATGTCCTTTGTTTGAAACCTTCATGTAGATCAATTCTGATAGTTCTTTACAACACATATATGCACCCTCACAAGTGTCCAAGTTTTTTGAACATCTACCCTGGTCCATCTACCCTGGTCCACCAACTTTTTGCTAGTTGTCCACATGAATCCAACATTCTAACCAAACATATCTATAACATTTGTCAAAAATGTAGTGTTAAAATTCAATGCCTCACTATATATTATACCCTTACCTTGTAGGTTTCTGCCATGTAGTTCTCTCTTTTTTTTGTTTTTTGGGTCACACCCAGCGGTGCTCAGGGGTTACTCCTGGCTGTTTACTCAGAAATAGCTCCTGGCAAGCATGGGGACCATGGGATGCCGGGATTCGAACCAAACCACCTTAGGTGCTGGGTCGGCTGCTTGCAAGGCAAGCACCTCTGTGCTATAAAATATAAATTCTTGATTTTCTTTTTGTTCCCTACACTGTGCCATTTTCATTTTTCAGTTACTGTGCAGAGTTCCTATTTGACTGTCATGTTAGGGATTAAAATGGACTTCCAGTGCTGTTGATATTACTCAATGTGTTGAATGCATGTTTTGCATATGGAAACCAGTGTTTGGTCTCTGGTGCCAGAGGGTCTCCTGAAAATTGCTTGCAACAAACCCCACACACAGAACCTGAAAGATTTCTCCAAAAATGGTTGGTTGTGGCTTAAAAACAGCAACCACAACCAAAAGATGGACTTCAAAATTAGACCTGGGTTCACACCTAAAAGTTACTTTCTATTTGTGTGATCTTGGGAAGGGCATGTGATACCTTGTGTATAATAATAACTCTTCATAAGTAATAGTGAGTATTACTTAAGACAATATACACTAAGTAGATATAACAATAACTGGCGCACCCATTTTCAATTAAAATCAACAAGCAAGAAAATGAGAGAAGGGTAGAATAAACAGGTGGTATAGGATTCAGAGAAGGTTATTAAAAAGGAGATGCAGGGAAGTTAGTGTGGACCTGAGATGGATGCAACTTATTTTTGTCCTTGTTAATATGCATCATGGATAGATTTTTTTGTGTGTTTTTTTTTTGGGGGGGTCACACCCAGTAGTGCTCAGGGGTTACTCCTGGCTCCATGCTCAGAAATTGCTCCTGGCAGACTCGGGGGATCATAGGGGGCACCGGTATTCCAACCGATGACCCTTTGCATGAAAGGCAAATGCCTTACCTCCATGCTATCTCCCGGGCCCCACATCATGGATAGATTTGCAGCATTGACTGTAGAGTATTTCTAGACAATGACATCTTAAGTTAGATTTGAGTTTTTATTAAGGACATAGAAAATGCACTTGGAATGTTTAAGTTTTCCACTGTAATTTGAGAGTAATGTTGGACCTGAAAAACCCTAAGTTTTCCTGAATTTCCAAGATGAAATTGGTCTCACAGATTGAGATAAGAATATAATTACTGGTGATGAGGTATGGGAGGGAGGCCAGATGTGAAGCCACCAGAGATACCAGTCATGTTTTATATAGAAATTTATGCCACCGAGATATTTACTTCACTTGCTGCTCATGCTCCTTGAAAATCCAGAGGCATGAAACTGCCAGAAGATTCTCCTGAGTCAAGTTGAAACAATATATTTCTAAGTCCTTATTTCTCTCGCTTTGATAACTGTATCCAACCATATTAGTTGAGATCCCCTAATTACTTTGTGCTCATGCTTCTAGCAAAAAATAATTAGTTTTTTTTTTGTGTTTGTTGGTTTTGAGGGGCTTGATCGCTTAGCAGCTGTATTGCCTTAAGGATGATAAAAGCACCACTATCTACTCTTATGGTACTTAAAATATTAACACAGCTTTTGCCTCCATAATCTCCTTGGTAAGAACTTTCTAAAGGTTTGCAACAATCTAAATTCTGGTCGAATTGTGTGCCTTGGTACTGTGATATAAAGAATCAAGGCTGATCATTTCTTGTTTGTATCGTTTGAATTACTGCTTTGAGAAGGGAAGAACGTAGAGAGAGAAAATGGAGAGGAAAAGAATAAACCCTTCATTTTGCTGTGTTTTTAAACAGAATGAGTATGGAAAATTGTAGATATTGAGGTAGTTGAACCCAGCAACAAGCCTAGCTTCATTAATTCTGGGGTTGATGTGGGGCCTGGTTCTATAAAATGCAGAAAGTAACATTTCACAAAATGAGCAAATGAACACATACATAGTTATTTGTTTTTTAAACTCTTATTAGAAAAAAGTTTAAAAATAAAATCTTCACCAGAAGTTATTAATTTGAAAGCATAGTGAACTGGGCTTGTAACCAAATCTAGGCTGCAGTCCAGACTTGTACAAAGTGAGGAAGGCATACTGTTTCAGCGTCTCAGTGGGTTTCTTAAATGGGGTTAAAGTCAAATAAATAAAGTACATATGTAGTGCCTAGGGCACTTTCTGAAAGACATGTTCAGCTATTGCTAGATATCATTCTCCTGGCCATCATCATCAACATATCATCAAAATCATTGATTTTTTATGAAAGGTTCCCAGAGTCAGAGTAATAATACAGAGGGTAGGATGCTTACCTCCCACCTGGCCAAATCTGATTCACAGCGTCCCATATTTTGCCTGAACCTCACCAGAAATGACTCCTGAATATAGGTCCAAGAGTAATCCCTGAGCAATACTGGGTGTTGCCCAACCCCCCAATCTAATAAGTAAGTTAAAAAAAGAAAGAAAAGTAATGGAAGGAAAGAAAAAGTAAAGAAAAAATGTAGGGTGACAGAAGAAAGGATGGGGGAAGGGAGGGAAGGAGCAAAGGCAACATTTATTATATACTAATTTCATTCTTAGCAGAATCATCTGTATGTCATCCCAATCATGAATTATACGTTGAATAGTCTTGAGTAATGGGCATGAAACCTCTGCAGTGCTTTGACAGTTCTACTGGTCATGATCTGTCAAGAGACACAGGACACTATGTATAGCAAGCACCTAGAAATTCTTTGGCTTGAAAGATATGAATACTCTCATATCACAGGAAACAGGGAGAGTTGCCCGTGGGTCTCCTAGCAGTTGTGATCTATTTTCAGTGTGTGCATTAAAGGATATTTCCATTTCCTTTGTATGCATATGGGTGAGGTGTGAGGCTGTTGAGAGTAGAAAACTGGAAGATGGAGATGAGCTAGTTGAATGAAAATGATTCAGCTTTCCATTTGGGTAATTTCTAGAGGGCACCTTTAGTCAATTATGACTCATTTTATATCTTTGTGTAATATACTGAGGCTCAGAAATTTGTATAATTGGGATTTTTATGACATGTTTCTTAGGAGTGGATGGACGGATGGGATTAGAATTCACTGAAAATCAAAGATCTTGGTGAGGATGTCACTTAAAATAAGAAAAATAGAAAAATGTTATTAAAAATCAAGAAATTTTTCTAGGTAATAATAATTCACTCTCTTTAAAGGTACCCAAGGGGGAAGAATTATTTCAGAGAGTTTTTTTAATTGGATGGGCTCAATTTTTCATATACTGAACTGTAGACAAAAGAACAGTATCGTGTATGCACACATGACACACATACAGATACAAACACGGGAAAAATTAACTATTTCGCCTTAATCTTAATCAACATATTAGGGTTCTTTCATACTAGTCCTATGACTCCTGGTTTTAAGGTTTGAAATAAATAAAGCTTATTTGTACAAGTTAAATTGACTGATATTATATATGGATTTACTTATATCAAATAAGTGATTGGAATTGCTGGTAGTGATAACGCCTCACATTTTGATAGATTTGAATGATTTTAAATGGGTTTCACATAAAATTTCATTAAATTCTCAAAGTAACTAACATATCACAGGTATGTTTTAAGGTATGTAAGATATGTAACATATCACAGGTATGTTGTAAGGTGGCTGGCCAGGAAGTTTATCTTTTCTATTTTATAGACAAAACACAAACAAGGTCATAATCCTATGGAAGCACAAATTAGCAACAAGAGCTGGACTCACACCAAGATTGTCTGCCTGTCTAACCAACTGTGTTGTGATGCATTTTCCCTGAGCCTCCTTCTTTGCATTTTAGTTTACCTGCATTAAAATGGCACATGGATTTTAAAAGTGGCATGTGTTCCACACCAGGCTGGTAGCTAGATCTTTCTACTCTTGGTTTGACTGCTACAATCTCTCTCCTCCTGCAGCTACATCACAGTCAAATCATATCATTCCCTTCAGTGACTTCTTGGTCTATCTGTACACAGTTGCCTTGTTAGCCAAAGATGGAGAAAGACGCTTTAGTTTTGAAAATTCTTTCTTTCATTGTAATCTCAGTTCACTAGCCAATTTGCTTTTTTCCCATGCTTTAAATACACAAATCTCTCATCATTTATCAAAACCTTTGCACTGAAGATTCCCTATCCTTGGAATGCAAAAAAAAAAAAAACAGATCTGGTTATTACCATAATTGTCCAAATCTCAGATAAAATGTCACCTACTGGGGAGGTCATTACCTTATCTCAGACATCATCCCTTATACTTATCAATCCCTTATCTCCTCATTCTACATAATGCACTGACTTTGCTGATTGCCTACCTTATGTGAATTCTACACCCCACTTCTCTATTTTCTCACTTCCTTCAAAGACAGGATACTGGTTTGTTCCTTTGTTTATCCCTTACCATTCAATGCACAGTTGGAACAGAAGAAACAGATAATGCCATACCTTTGGGAATGGATATGCTTCATATCCAGATTATGGTTATTTCACTTTCCAATGAATTGAGTGTTGGCCATTAAATATCAAACTTGGGGAAAATTGTTCACTCAATATATACATTCAGTACACATGAATATCAAACAATGTCCTACCTATGACATGTGCATACAACAATAAACACACAACTACATATATTTGTACTAACATAATTTCCATTCTAGTATGTGAGACAAGGAGCTAGTGCAAACCAGGGGGAAAGGCCATGAGATTAATTGCAATTATTCATGTAATTGATGAGGACTACACTGAGTATAGAGGTGGGTAGATATTTTATATAATTAAGGTATAATTATTAGAATTTTCCAATAAACTGAATGAGAGGTATAAGCAAAAGAGAAATCAAGGTTGATATTGGCCTCTTTTGCATGAGAAACTGAAAGAATGAAATTGATATTAATTGGTTAAAGCAGATAGCAGATTTCATGGTCTAAAGGTTTATATCCCTCACACAATTTCTATATTGAAATTCTAACCTCTGAGGTGATGACATTAAGAAGTGGGGCCTCTGGGAGAGGGTTAGGTCATGAAGGTAGGGCTGAGCTCTCATGATGGGGTTAGTTATCTTATGAAAGAGACCTCAGAGAGATAGCTCATTTATTCTTCCTTGGAATGCTATGGTGAAAAGGCAATCATCTATAATAAAACAAGCTCTCACCAGACACTAAGTCTATAAATATATAAATGTATTGATCTTGGACTACCAGCCCCCAAAACTATGAGGAGGAGGTGTTTGCTATTTATCAGCTTCCAAATTTATATTTTTTCTGAAAATCTGAATATACTAAGACAAAAGAAATAAAGCAGGCTGGATTTCACATAGAAGATGGGAGAAGACAATCAAGGAAACATTGAAATTGGAGATACTTAATAGATATACTCATAGAAATGTCAAATAAAGGCCGGAATAAAGTGGGTAGGGCATTTGTCCTCCACATAGCCAACCCAGGACTCACCCAGGCTCAATCTCTGGCATCTCATATGGTCCCAACTCTGCCAGGAGTAATTTCTGAGCTCAGAGCCAGGAGTAACCTCTGAGTGCCACTGGGTGTGGCCCCACTGGGTGTGGGGGTGCAGTCGGAGGGGTAAGGGTAAGGGATGGGGATAGGGGACACATGCTGGGAACGGGGGTGAAAGGAGGACAACTCTTATAGTGGGAATTCCCCTGAATCAATGAAAATATGTACCCAAAATATTACTCTGAAAGATTTGTAATCCACTTTGGTCAAAATAAAAATTATTATTAAAAATTCAATAAGCAATAGATTACAGTTCAAAGGGAAGGTACTCTGTCTATATATTTATGTATATATATATGGTAAACATCTGCATAATGATTTGAACCTTGAGACGGGAAGGCATGGCCACTGCAGCAGTCAAAGAGAAGAGAGAGGCTTTTGCAATGGGCCCTTCAGTTTTGAAATGTAGGAGATGAGAAATATCAAAGGAGATGGGTAAAATTGTTCAAAAAGTTAAGAAAATAATGAAAATATTTACACATTGTGTAAAATAGTATTGTAGGGAGGAAAAGTGATTAATTTTTGTCCATATCTAGAAAAAGGTCAAGCAAATAAATGTGGAAATGATCATTGTATTTATTCCCATCAAAGTCACATTGACCTTGACAAGAGGATTTGAGGTACAGTTTAGATGTATCTAATTGCAATAGCTAGAAAGCACAACTATAGAAGAGAAATAAAGAACTTTAAAATATGCTGTCTGGTGAGTGTTGCTAAAATAGAGAAGGGTGAACTAGGACAATGATAGTTAGAACTAGTCACTCTGAACAAGAACTCGATGATAAAGTGGAGAAACTAACAGGCAAGGTACACCTTCATTAACAATAGTGCAAACCAGTGTCTAAAAGGAAAAAGAGAGAGACAAAGAAAAAGAGAGTGAGAGAAGAGAGAATTAAATTGCTTACCCTAGAACAAGGCAGTGGTGGGTGGGAAGGAACCAGTGATATTGGTAAAGAAAAGTGTGCAGTGGTAAAGGATGGTGTATATCGTATGACTGAAGCCCACTTTTTTAACCAAGGTGCTTAAATAAAGCAATGTAAAAAAGAATATGATGTTCTTTCTGGTGCATTACTGATAAAGCTTGAATAGTACCTAAATAGGGAAATCTGAATCAAAAGAAGGTTTTTTTTTTTCCATTTTATTTTTAATTTAAGATGTACAGTGTCTTTATACTCTTGAGAATGATCCACCAGAGGGAGTATTTGATGGCATAAGAGACAAGGGAGGTATATTGGAACAAAGTCCTTGGATCAGTGCAGGTGGGGGCAGATGGAGTTCTACATAGTTCATCTGCAGGAAATTGAGGAAAGGCAGAGTAGCTTATCAAATGCAATTTAGGTAGAAATTGGGGGAGCTCTTATATTTTTTACTGAAATATTAAGTACTAGATAAGAGAAAGGTGCAGTAGAAGTGTTAGAGTTATGTGAAAAGAAAAGAACATATACCACAGTTTTCCAGGAAGTGTGGAAGACAGAATGGACTATGGAAAATTTATTATAAGGCAGTCGTGAGAGTTCACCTAAGGTAATGACCATTACATTCCAGTGAGACTGATCATTACGGGTGTAAGACTTTCTCCTGGTACATTATGATGAATGGGAAGAGGCCTGAATAAGTAAGTGGGGAAGAGAGGTATAATGAAACATGCGGAGAAGTCTGCTGTGGTTTTCTGGGAAAATTCCCTTTATTTCAAGTTTATTCCCTTTATTTTTATCTGAAGAAATAAAGCTAGACAAAAATGAAAATATAAAATTACTCACAAAACTTTATGTTTAGAATAAGAAATAATCCATAAGTCATGGCTTTAGAAGTAAGACCTCACAAGAATTTTTTTACTTCCTGGAAAACCATTATAATATGCTTTCCCTTAGACTTTTATAGCTGAATAGTGTTCAGTCACATCTCTTAATGATAATGCTTCTATAACCACTGATAGAGAAAAAAACCCAACTTTCTTCTAACATGATTTACTAAATTTTGTTCTCTATCATTTTTCATTTAGAAATCCTGCTTTCAGCATCATAAGATGTTAGTAACTCTGAGAGTTTTCGAATTGCTCTCAAATTTAGAAAAAAAAACCTATTTCAAGTTTCTTTCAAAAGTGATGGGAAATGGCTTTTTGGTTTTCTTGACCAGTGATGATTGAACTGAACACACACACTTTCATGGAAATGTCTTCCTTTTCAGTGGCAAATGGATTTTTATATTGTCTTTTAACAATGTCATTATTTCATGACAAGTATGAAATGTAAATAATTTCCCATGTGTTTAGGTGATTCATTATTCTTCATTAAGTGGAAATAAAAATATGCTGTTATAAGTCTTTATTGTGCTGCTAAAAAAAAGAATTTTCATTTGATAAGTGTTAACAAAGTCAAAAGTTTCATCTCATTTTATGTCCACTTAATGCTTAGAAAATAGTTCCATTGAGTTCTAAGTATTTCAAATCTTGTTTCTTCTTCAATAGCCGCATATTCTTTTTTTGATTGGGGTTGGTAGGATGTGCAATATAATAATGTGATTCCTATTCGGTACCTTCATTTTATGATACAAGAGGAATCACTAGCAAAGGACACTCAGAGTGTTGCTTTAGCCATTGTCACCCTGACATAATAAACAATAACCATTGTGCATAAGTGTTTGAGAATTCATTTTCACTATCATGAGAGCATAGATTCCTCAGTTTTTGTTATATCTCATTAGAGATCTTGCTTAAAATTGTCTCTCTCAGGCCAGAGAGATAGCACAGCAGTAGGGCATTTGCCTTGCTAGCACTGAGCCCAAGACCAATGGTGGTTCGAATCCTGGCATCCCATATTGTTCCCCATGCCTACCAGGAGTGACTTCTGAGCAGATATCCAGAAGTAACTCCTGAGTTCCCCCGGGTGTGGCCCCAAAACAAAAACAAACAAAAATGTCTCTCTCACCACTCTGAACATTTGTCATGGGGACTTCATTTAGACTTCATGTGATAGGACAGCGATCTTCCAACCCAGAACCCCAGATCCCAGCTGCAAAACTAATACAGTATCCTGCAACAGCACCAGGAATCAAACTCCCCCTGGGGAGTCTGATTCCTGGTGCTGTTGCAGGATACT
>PVKC010048250.1:0-10921 GCA_004027635.1 Crocidura indochinensis | reverse complement strand
GGAATAGAAGCAGCTGCTTCCTCCTGGCCTCTGTCTCCATGACAACGCCGCCTGCTCGGGGGTCCATCTTTGGGTGACTGAAGCCTTCATTCCCCGGGGCCCCTCATTCTGTCAACCTGTTTGCCTTTGCGTTTCCCACAGTGGGGGATGGCACCCTGCGAAGAACACCAGGTGAGGGAGGTGGGGTGTTATTGGGGATAACATTATTATTAGGAGGATAGTCATTGTTATTCTGCTACTCCATTTCAAGGCGGCAGATGTCTACGGGAGCTCAGTGCTTTTTCCTCCGAAACCACCAGATAAACCTAGGACCTTCTGGCTGGGACAAACCCTTTGTCCCACCTATGTCTAACAATCCTGATGCTCAGTGTCCCCACATCAGTGCGATGGACATGCCCCACCCCAGGTTGTCACCCTGTTTGCTACTCTGCACACAGCAGATGCTTAGAGAGCATCTGGCTCCCAGCCCCCCAATTCTTGCAGGGGGTCCCAGTTTCATTCAGCTGTGACAGCACCTGGGAGTATTGGCAGGCGTGTGTGTGTGTGTGTGTGTGTGTGTGTGTGTGTGTGTTTCACTCTGCCCTTGACACAGAATATCCTTATGTTCCAGGTTCTCATTCTTTAGTCACACATACCTCACACTTATCACACACAGATCTCACATGCACACACACACACCCCTTGTGCACACATCACACTTTCATATGTCGCAACCTCACACCCATGCAGAACCTCATGGACATGAAGACTTCATACCTCCAAAACATGTGTGCGCCTCTCCACACACTTCACATACATGTTCACAGGTGTAACTACCTGCAAGACCTCCCATTTTGGGGATGGGTCTTGGGAAGGTTAGATAAGGCCTTTGTCCGAGGGATAAGGAACTTGGCCAGCATGGAGAGGTAACAGGAGGAGACATGGTTGGAAAAGGTGAAGACACAGGGCAAGCTAAGGATAGCATGCATAAATGGTTAAGATTGACCACACATGTGGTGGATAGGGTATGAATAAAGTTGATGCTTCCTGAAGCCTGCTTGTGAATGAGATTTCTACCCGCCACTTTCCTGGACCGAGATACCTGCCGGCTGAAGGGGGTTGCAGAGCCACGTGGCCTGGGACGGCAGACAAAGGCCCCTACATGTGTCTACCATCATCCAAGCCCATCCTAAGGGCAGTAACTCTACATCTGGTGCTCGAACTGTGATTTGAACCTTGGATCAAGACAGCATGGTGAGATTCCTGTTCTTGTGTGTGATTTTGGCTCTTTTCAGTTGCAGTCAGTCCAAAACCTTGGGCTACCACGTGAAGCCATTTTCAAATATGGCCGACACACCTTCTGAGGGCAGAAGGGCAACTGATGAAACATGGGAGGTGAAAACTTGTATCACCCCCATCCCAGGCCCAGGCCCAGGACTGAAACTTTTTTACAAGAAACAAAAACCTAGACCTCCTCAAAGACTGATATAAAAAGCCTAGATTGGAAATGGAGAAGAAAAAAGACTGTATTGAAAGTGGACTGATTTTCTGAGAATGACCTTCGGCTTGAATTTGGACTTCGACTTTGAAAATTTCGGACTGGACTTTTAGTTTGAATCACTTTGAATTCTTAACATCCAGACGCGCTCTGCGGAAAAAGCTGCGGACAAGTTGCATTGCAGCAGTGGAGCTGGTTTCCAAAGTGCTGCCTGGAAAAAAAGGCAGCTGCAATCAGCAGAGAATGCCTGTCCTGCGGCAAAAAAGCAGTGAAAAGCTCCTAATCAGCCCAGAAGTGGCTTGGCTCTGCTCCGCTCAGCTCAGCTCTGCTCTGCTCTGGTAAAGCCACGTGAAACAGTGGCATGGAAGCGGCAAAAACTGCGGGACCTGGGACCACATGGTCAGCAAGAAAAGGCGCAAGGGGACCTGCCTACAGGGGGCTGAAACTCCATGGCAGTGAAACCACATGGTGAAAGCAGCGTGGGACAAAACCAGCATCTGGACATTTGGTTTTAGGTGAAGGAATTTCACAATTGGTGTTGGTAATGGGAAAAAATTAGGTAGTAGTGTAAAAAGTTTTTTAAAAAAGGGGAGAAAAAAATTAGCTTAGCCCATTTAAAGATCTTAAAAAATAACTGCCTGCTTCTAACGAATCTATGTCATTTTCTTGCTAATTTAAATGTGCTTTGTTTTCCATAGTTAATGTTTCCAATGGTATAATGGTTTACTGTGTATTTTAATGTATTAAGCCTGTTTTTTTGTTTGTTTGTTTTTTGGTTTTTGGGCCACACCCAGTGACGCTCAGGGGTTACTCCTGGCTATGCGCTCAGAAGTCGCCCCTGGCTGGCCTGGGGGACCATATGGGGCACGGGGGATCGAACCGCGGTCCTTCCAAGGCTAACGCGGTAAGGCAAGCACCTTACCTTCAGCGCCACCGCCCGGCCCCTTTAAGCCTGTTTTTTTAAAATGTATGTTCTGTACATTATGCTTTTGTGCTTGTGTGTAGGGAAGGTTAATAGGAACAAAAAGTTCCCCAAAATAGTTTAAAGGTATAGGAACAAAAAGAAGTTCCATGATAGTGCTTGGTAAAAAGCATTAAAAAAGAAAATTTTTTTTAGTTACAGTGTATGGTATATTTTTGCAGAAATGTTATATTTTTGGAAAAGGCTAGTATGTTGATTTTCACTTTATTATATTGTTGCTTTGGAAATATTACCCACCTTTGGCTAAAGGCGGAGTTAGGATTACAAAAGCTTTATTTACATTTCAGAGAAGGGGGAGATGTGACTTCACCCTGGATTTATGTGTAACTACCTGCAAGACCTCCCATTTTGGGGATGGGTCTTGGGAAGGTTAGATAAGGCCTTTGTTCGAAGGGATAAGGAGCTTGGCCAGCATGGAGAGGTAACAGGAGGATACATGACTGGAAAAGGCGAAGACACAGGGCAAGCTAAGGATAGCATGTGTAAATGGTTAAGATTGACCACACACACACACACAACAAAAAAAGATTGACCACAAATGTGGTGGATAGGGTATGAATAAAGCTGATGCTTCCTGAAGCCTGCTTGTGAGTGAGATTTCTACCCACCGCTTTCCTGGTACCTGCCGGCTGAAGGGGGTTGCAGAGCCACGTGGCCTGGGATGGCAGACAAAGGCCCCTGCATGTGTCTACCATCAGCCAAGTCCATCCTAAGGGCACACACCATATAGCACACATTTCTTGCTTACCTCACATGTGTATGCATCTCACACATGTGTACGCACCTTACACTTATACAGTCCACTTCATTCTATGAAGATACCATGCGGGCCCAGGAGATAGCATGGAGATAAGGCGTTTGCTTTTCATGCAAAAGGTCATCGGTTCGAATCCCAGTGCCCCATATGGTCCCCCGTGCCTGCCAGGAGCAATTTCTGAGCATGGAGCCAGGAGTAAACCCTGAGTACTGCCGGGTGTGACCCAAAAAAAAAAAAAAAGAAGATACCATGCAACAGACATCACATGCACACATCCCTCACATATATGCACACAATTACATGCATGTGTGTACTACTGTAAATGAAATACTACCTCAATAACACAATTGCTTACACATGTGCACAAACTCACACACGTCATTTGCATACATGTTGTAAATACATAATAATACATGCACATGTGTAATTTGTATATAAGATAATTTTTTTTTGTTTTGGGGCCACACTTGGTGGTGCTCAGGACTTCCTCCAGACTCAGTGTTCAGGGATCACTCTTGTTGGGGATCCAAAGAACTATACAGGGTGCCATGGATTGAATCCAGGTTGATCACATCCACAGCAAGTACCTTTCTTGCTGTACTGTCTGTCTGGCCCTAGAGAGGTGCATTTCCTGGGCATGGCTGCAGATGCAAGCTCTACCCACTATCCTCAGATGCCTCAAACAGTTCTCCTGGGTGCCCCTATTTGTACAGAAAATTTCACTTTTAGGGGTGAAACCAATGTCCTAAGAGGTAAGTGAATACCTCAAGCGAGGCATTGTTAGGACCTCAGTGATCACACATGTCCATGTGCAATACATATACACATGTGCCCTCTGCACATGTGTGATATGAATATACCCTCCCTAATGAAATACATGTTTTCACATGAACTGACTTTCATGTGAACACAAAACCATGTGAATATCCAGGTAAACAATCCACACATATCCACAATCATATGCACACCCATGTGAACCACACCCACATATGCCTACATGCACACACCCATGTCTGTGAACACACAGGAGGAGCTGGTCACCTCACTCTCCACTCAACCCACAGACACCACCCCTCACCCAACACACACACACCCCACCTCTTGACCCAACGTGCATACCTTACTCCTCTACCTGGCATGCACACTTCACCCTCCACCTTCCACGTACACCTCACCCCTCTATCCGACATGCTCACTCCACCCCTTCACCCAACAACACACCCTACCCCTCCAGACAGCATCCTCCACCTGACATGGACACCCCATATACTTTACCCTTTATCCCTCCACTCTGCACACTCCAAGCCTCAACTTCACCCTGCCACATGTCACCTCACCCCATATACTATACCAGTGGTCGGCAACCTGCGGCTCTCGAGCCACATGTGGCTCTTTACATTTTTAATTTGGCTCTTCTGTGTGCTGGGTGGCTGCTCCAGGAGTCAGGACTCTGCTCCTAGCCTTTGTCAGTGTGCACCCTGTGTAGCTCTCAAAATAAATTTCAATTGTGGTTTTGGCGAGATTTGACTCAGTTGAAAAAAAAGGTTGCCGACTACTGTACTATACCATCCATCTGTCTACCAACCTCACACACTCCACCCTTCCACACAGACTGTCCTGCTCTCACCCCTCCTCTTCACTCTTCCCTTTACACCACCCTCTACAACCCACTGGCCCTGCTCCTGCCTGGAGCCTCTTGGGCTTACACGATTCTGTGCTTCCTCCCTTGCTCCTCTTGTGCCTGTCCCATGGTCCTTTTCTGAGTCTGGTGGCTGAGCAAGTACCGTGGAGGAAGGCCTAGGTGAGGGCTGGTCTGACAGAGGGGATAGTCCCTGGACAGGGTGGGAAAGGTAGCAGGGTAGGAGGGGCAAAGGGTGTTGCTACCACTCCTCAGAGCTATACTCATAGAGGTGTGGGGCCCACACACCTGGCCTCAAGTCTTGGAACCCTCTGAATCACACCCAAGTGCACTAACAAGCATGCACAGAGGGGAGTACACACACCTGCATACACACAGACGCACACATACACACACCTCTGTGTCCTCACAAAAGGTTTGATGATAGGAAGTGTGTCCAGGATGTGCTGGAGCTGCCCCCAGTCCCCTCAGTGTCCAAGGAGAGAAGGGCAGGTGACCCCAGGAGCCCTGAAAGGGACAGCAGGCTCGGTATCCCCAGGCACCATGCAGTGCTCACCCTAAATTGCTGCGTCCTTTGGTGGGAAACTGGGAGGTGTCAGCAGGGGTGCAGGTGTGCCTAGAGGTGCAGGGAGCCACTGATGAAGGTGGCACACTCCAGCCACCTACCAGCACACAGTCCCTGTCACAGTCACCAGCAGAGTCCCTGTTACTGTCACCAGTACACCCAGTCCTGTTAGGTCACACGCTGTCTTTACCCAATGCCCAAGATGGCTATTCTTTCGACTTCCTTTCTTTTCATCAAGCCCTTTGACTTCTAAAGGTTCACCTGGATAGGTACTTTGATCTCTCACTTGACCTTCCCCCTCCTGGTTGGTAAATAAAGACAGGTTTTGGTTTTAAGTTGGCATGCAGAGAGTCCACGAGGCAAGAAGCCACTGACACCATAATTCTCTCCTGACTGACTTGGTTTATTAATTCTTTGCAGTTATTCTGCCCCCCCCTTTTTTTGGGGGGGTCACACCCGGCAGCAGTCAGATTTCCTCCTGGCTCTACACTCAGAAATCGCTCCTGGCTCAGGGGACCATATGGGATGCCAGGATTTGAACCACTGTCCTTCTGCGTGCAAGGCAAATGCCTTACCTCCAAGCTATCTCTTCGACCCCAGTTATCCTTCTTTAGACCCATTCACCAGGGTTGGATATACAGTGTGAGGGGATTTATTTCACACAGTCCCAGTTTCATTACAGACCGTCACTAGCTCACAGTCCCTGTCAATCACCAGCACAAGTCCCTGTCACTATCACAGGCTGTCACCAGTTCACAGTCCCTGTCACCATCACAGACCGTCAGCAACAGAGGGCCTGTCACCATCACAGTCCCTGTCGCAGCACAGTACCTGTTTCCATCGCAGTCTCTGTCTTGAGCACAGTCCGTCACTATAAGTCTCTGTCACCGTCACAGTACCTGTCTCCATCACATCTCCTGTCACACCACAGCCCTTGTCACATCATAGTCCCTGTGGCCATCCCTCAACCTCATCACCAGGAGTCATCAGAGAACGCTGTGCTGCATCACGTCTGAGGTGCACATGCATTGTGCGTGGAGGCGGAGCTGGCCAGGATCCACATTGCCATGACAATGCTCACCCACCCCACCCCCGTGGCTAAATGCTGTCATTGTGCTGTGCCAGACCAGGGCACACGACTCCCCTGACAGCCTGGTGTCCAGGCAGCTGATTTCACAGTTAATTATTGTTAATTGGAGGGCACAGTGCTGAGGGTTGCTGCCCTTGGCAACAAGGGCCGATGCCCTACCACAGCACCCGTACTCTGCTGGTGCCAACCACCACCCACTGTGGGTGCCTGCTCCGAGGAGAGCAATGGTGCAGACATAGATACCAGAAGGTGGCCCAGGTGCAAAGGTGTATCCTGTTCCTTAGCCCCCTGGTGGCCACACAGAGCAGTGGCATCCAGCATCCCCAGCATATGGCACTGGGAAACTTCTGAATCATGAGGACAAAAGCAAAAATCCTTGACGTTCTGAACAAGGTTCTCCTAAGCTTCTCCCACTTAACAAAGGAGCATAAGGCAGCCCTGGTTAAAGCCCAGGAGGGTGCTTGTTCTCTCGTTCAGAGATGACTAGTGGGGTATAGGTGTGGCTAGAGATGGGTCTTGGGCATT
Organism: Crocidura indochinensis; assembly: GCA_004027635.1. Classification (NCBI taxonomy): domain Eukaryota; kingdom Metazoa; phylum Chordata; class Mammalia; order Eulipotyphla; family Soricidae; genus Crocidura; species Crocidura indochinensis. The sequence goes on along the minus strand of PVKC010048250.1, from coordinate 3,886 downwards.
CACTGAAGCTGGAAGGGTCTAGCAGAAAACTGAGAGCCAGAACGTCACCCTGCTCAGTCCCTGTTCATCTTTCCCACCTTGTCCACTAATTTGCTCCCAAAATCCATGGCCTCTTGCAAATTCTGGAGCTCTCCAGAAGTGAGTCCCGGGCTGGAGAAATAGCATGGAGTTAAGGCGTTTGCCTTTCATGCAGGTCGATGGTTCGAATCCTGGCATCTAATATGGTCCCCCGTGCTTGCCAGGAGCGATTTCTGAGCATAGAGCCAGGAGTAACTCCTGAGCACTGCCGGGTGTGACCCAAAAACTAAAAAAAAAAAAAAAAAAGTGAGTCCCGAGATGAGTGGACTACAACCCTGTGCTCTGTGACTCATCAGACATTAGTCACCCAATTCCTGGGCTTTATCTGCAGCTGCTGGCACAGCTTGCCAGGAAGTGCTTTACTTGGATACTCTGAAGGGGCTTATCAGCATCCCAGGGGTGACAGGGCATGTAGAAAAGGGAAACAGTAGCCATTAACACCCTATATTCCAACCGTGGGTCATCAAGCCTGAGTACAACGAAGACAAGAACACTCTTAGACACTAGTTGGCTCGACCACCAGAGTAAGAAGTTTTCCAAGAGGAGGAAATCCACTGAGATGGCTCATGCTTCCTTCTGATGTGTCCACCCACCCTGTCCAGCATCTGTCTATCCACTGTTCATTCAAAGACACCATCACTACCCACCATCTTGTCTGTCCATCCACCACCACCATGTTTGTCTGTCCATCCACCTGTCCAACAACCATCCATCTATCCTTCCAACCACTTGTTCACTCAGCACCCACCCTTCTACATTTATCTACCTGTCCATCACCAACTGCTCACTCATCTATTCATTCATTCACCAATATACCCACTCACTCATCATCACCATCCTTCCATTTGCCTCATCAATTCATACATGACCAATCCACCCTCTTGTTTGTGTTTTCATCCATCTAGTCTAGATGTCTGCCTATCTGCCTCCATCTACCCACACACTCATTCATTCATCTCTTCACCTACTTGCCAATCTCTTCAAACATATATAGATAAATCATGTTTTCAAAAATAATAGAGTTGGAGGTCAGAGAGATAGCACAGCAGTGTTTGCCTTGTAAGCAGCCAATCCAGGACCTAAGGTGGTTGGTTCGAATCCCAGCGTCCCATATGGTCCCTCTTGCCTGCCAGGAGCTATTTCTGAGCAGATAGCAGGAGTAACCCCTGAGTACTGCTGGTTGTAGCCCAAAAACAAACAAAACAAAACAAAACAAAAAAATAGAGTTGGGCCAGAGCAATGATGCAGCAGTAGGGCGTTTGCCTTACACATGGCTGACCCAGGATGGACTGAGGTTCGATCCCCTGGCATCCCATATGGTCCCCCAAGCCAGGAGTGATTTCTGAGTGTATAGCCAGCAGTATCCCCTGAGCGTCACTGGGTGTGTCCCCCAAATAGAGTTAATGCATATTTAAAATAACAAGACCAAAAGTAATGTCTAAATACATAAAATGTAGAAGTCTATCAAGATGAAAAATCATAGCAAAATAAACTTTAGAAGACCTGCTAATGCTTGCCTCTCTCAGATGAAAGGTGAGAGATCCAAGGTCTGGGAAGCAAAGATTGAGTCACTGGAAAGAGTGCCATGGCCCAGAGGTATGCAGGACACAGGTATATCCATGACTTAGCTATATCAGTGACTCAGGTACATCTGAGGATAAAATATTTGTGGATCAGGTGTATGTATATCTGTGATTCAGGAGTATTTATGGATCAGGTATGTCTATGGCTCAGGTATATCCAAGGTTCAGGTATATCTGTGGTTCATGAGTATATGGCTCAGGTGTAATCCATGGTCAACTATATCCATGACTCAAGTGTGTATATGGATCAGGTATATACCATATATCTGACTCTGCACACCTATTTATGCACACCTGTTTATGCAATTCAATTCAATACATTCAACTCTTCACACTCATCTCTGCACACCTGACTCTGAAACCCAACTGCATACCCATCTATTCTCACCTGCAAGGTGCTTTCAGTTGATCTTCCAGGACATGATGCTATAAGTCTCCAAATAGTCCTAGGCAGAGCCTGTTACACACTCCACTCTGCAGTGTGTGTGACACAAGTTATACGAGTAATAAGTAGGGCTGGAGCAGTGGCGCAAGTGGTAAGGTGTCTGCCTTGCCTACACTAGCCTAAGATAGACTGCGGTTCAATCCCTCAGTGTCCTATATGTTCCCCCAAACCAGGAGCAATTTCTGAGCGCATTGCCAGGACTGGCCCTTGAGTATCATTGAGTGTGGCCAAAAAACAAACAAACAAACAAAAAGTAATAAGTAGTAAGCACACTCAGGTAGAAATCATGAAGGGTTTGGATAATTCAGCATGTTCTAGGCTTTTCATATAAGTATTTAATAAACATAAACCAGAAATTTTAACAGAAATGTAGTTTACTGCCTCTGAAATGTAGATGGCTTCTGTAGTTCATATTATAATAACATTCTATTGCACTAGGTCAGTTTAGTTTCCCAGAGCCTTTGTGATAGTGTCTCCAAGTCCATGTTTATGTGTATGGTTAAGTGTGTCTATCTATGGAACTATCTATTCATTCATCAGTTATATATCAATCACCTCTGCATCTAATCATCTAGTAGTATCTATCCTTCCAATTATCCATCCACTTATCCATCTGCCCAAACATCTATCATCTTTTTACTCATCCATCCATCCATTTATCTACTTACCCATGTAGATACCCATTTATCTACTAACCCATCTATCCATTCATATATCCAATACCCATCTATCATAAATAATCTATCTGCGCATCTATTCATCCATCCACCACCTATCCATTCACAATTCCATCCATCTATCCATATACTGTCTGTTCAACCATCCCTATCCACTCATCCATCCACCCATCTACCTTCCCACCCACCCATATATCAAATCCATCCATCCATCAATCAATCATCCATTTTGGTAAAGAGAATCTCTTGATTCTGCACACTGAATGACTCTGCTGGACACTGAATGGAAACTGTATCAGAAGAGTGTACTTGACAGATACAAACAACAAACAAGGTAAAAGAGGAAGGAAATTCTAGTGACTTTCAATTGAAGGAGTTTCCAGGATTATTCTCCCAGTTTTCCACTTTCAAGAAAGAGAACAGACTAGCAGGGATCAACTGGTTCAGAACTGTCTTCGAGTTTAATTGAGGTTCCTCAACACTACTCATGCCGGAGAGGTCGTTCCCCATAATCAGCAACAAGTCTGCCCCACGAACCGAGTTTGCTGGATGAGTTCAGAAAAGTACATCTGATGTGGGTCCAGGTAGGCACCCGGGGCAGGGAACCCTTCCACCTGCCCGTACCCCCTCTGAGTTCTCTGGGTCCAGGTTACTCAGTGGTGCCCATGGGGCAGGGAGCAGTGGATGCCGCTGGTGGCAATGACAGCAGAATCAGGCTGTGTGGGCCTGGGCCAAGCTCTCTGAGCCACCTGATGCCACATAGGCATCATGGCTAGACTTAAAGACTCAAAAGGAAACCAAGGGGGGGAGTGCTCACTCAGCTCTCTGGTGAGTTGCACAGGGAACTTGCTGGAATCCCTGAAAGTGGCCCCGAGAAGGCCCCTTTACTGTGTTGGAGATGGGGAGAACCACATAGCACCCTGTCTCTGACCCTCTTCTCTGGCTCATCTATTTCTGGCCTGCCTCTGACCTGATTCCAGTTATGCCTTCAAGCATCTCAATTCAGTCTTCAAGCTAGCCCAATTTTGTTGGGCCTTTTCTACTCTTTTCTTTTTGGCTTTTGGGCCACACCCAATGACGCTCAGAGGTTACTCCTGGCTATG
>PVKC010048249.1:0-11034 GCA_004027635.1 Crocidura indochinensis | reverse complement strand
CGCACACATGAGTGAATCTATCATTAAAAGCTATGGCACTCGTTAAGTCTATAAAATTCTACTTTTGCAATTACGTTTTTTTTTTTGCGACTTTTAGGCAGCCATGTCAGTGTGTGACAAATACACGGTAACTCTAATGCCACATTGGAATGGGTCACCAGGGGAAAAAAAAAACTAAGAAAAATCTTTAGGAGAGTATGAGGATAAAATTGAGACACATGTGACATGAAGACATATATGTAATTGAAAGCCTTGATATAGGGATTCATCATTTTGCCCTTCCATGATATACTATCTGAAAATTCTGTCTTGAAGATGAGACTGAAATGCCACTAAGCAATTTGTGCTTAGATCCTTTCTTTTTATGAGAAAACTAATTTTATCCCAGATAGAGAAAATTCATTTGCACATAGATTACCCTTATTCACACAAACCTTATGTGCTACCTCTCAGCCTCGTTTGCAATCTTCTCTAACCATTTAGACCATACTGTTTTCCCCAACAACTCACTATTTTTTTCTTTATAGAAGGCATTTTGTGTGACTCAGTGGATAAGCAGAATAAAAATTCTCAATATTTTTTAAATCTCAATATTTTATGCGATAGTCTAGCAACCAATCAACTTGCTTCTTTTCCATAGAACCATATTATTTTTGTATTTTCAGTAATAATCGATAATCATTTCACCCACGGTTTTTAATAGAACCCTCGGCAATCTTAATTCTAATTCATTGTCATGTTTTTATTCTTTCTAAAAATACTAGTCTTTATCCATAATAGGAATTATGAGTTCTTATTCTATATTACTTCTTTTTATTGAAATTTCCACTGGAAGTTTATTCTTCATGTCTAAAGCAGAATTATAAATATTAACAGAAGTAAAACTGCCCATTGATTAAAAACAGTCCTAAGAGAAGAAAACTAAATGTGCATTTTTCTTTTGTTATAATTGCATATTTTCTAATTTAGCATATTAATTTTTTAGTCAAGTAAGGGTTGTCAGATGCTCTTCTATTGAACTTATATAAAATACAATGGTGTCAATTGACATCTACATATATTGGCATTTATAATATTTTGGGAGATAATATGTATTATATCATATTATCAGAAATGTGTCCTTATAATAAGACATAATTCCTGAAAATTGGTTTATTTCATAAGTGATTATTTTTGATTATTCTAATAAAAGTTATTTTAATTTAAAAAGTCATTGGATTTTTCTTAAATACATACTAAGAAAGAACTTTAGAATATTTTTATCTTATAGTAGTTTAATGTTTGGAAAGTTATACAGCTTTAAGTCAGACACAAAACTTTTACTTTGATTATTCATTTTCAAAATGAAAAGAAAAAGTATCAAAACTGACTACTCAGTCCCAATTTCTCTTATATCTTCCTGTCAACTTAAGCTAAGTTCTAAAACTATGGTTTTTAAAGAAAATAACAAAAAATTTTTGTGTCTAGTTTCATGTAACCTACTTTACTTTTCTTCTTACTGTGACTATTTTTAATACTTCTACTAGATTTACTCTATGAGTAAAGGTGATATTTGAAATTTAATGAAGATAAACTGTATGCAGTTAAACAAAAACATATAGGGCAATTTCTTTAAAAATCACAAAATCACATTAGGAAAATGTGAATATTAGAGAGATAAATCTTACTATCAAAGCATAAAATACATCAGTTTTACAATCAAGTTCTAAGAATTAGAAAATGATATCAGTCTATGTTTATTAGGTACCATTTCTGAAGCATTTTTCTGAAATTTGTAGAGAAAACTAAGATACCAACAAAGAGCAAACCAAGATTTTATTTTCTTTCTATAAGGATATAAACTCATGCATAAAGCTAAATGCTTTAAATGTATCACCGCATAAAATCCTGGAACTTCTTGAAAGAAAGCATTTTTAGGTTTGATTTTACAAAAAGAGATAAGATAATAAATTTGGAGAAAAGAAATGACTTGCCCAAATCAAATGTACTAATTGACTGACTTAGGAGCAAGACCAGATAATTCTTTACCTAAAACTACTAATGTACTCATTTGAAATAATGCATCCAATACTAAATGACTCTAATATTGACAGAACTCAAAATCTTGAAATTAAATTTCACAGTATATATTTTCCTTTCTTCAGAAAGTAGATTGTTTGACTTGAAAAACTGTATTCATTCATCTGATTGCCTGGACAAAATTAACATTTGGATACCAAAGGCCATAAACAAAGTTATTTATATTAGACCATATAAATAAAATTGCATGTGATATACAATATTTGAATAAAGTGATTTTAATATTTTCAACTTATACAAATTTCTTAATTTGTGAAGGAAGGAACTGTAGAATAGGAACACTATCAAACACTATTCATTAAAACATTAGCTTTTACAATGAAGTTAGATGTTGTGAATTTAGATGTTTGACAACTTCTCTAATTTAATGAGAGGGATAAGACAAGCCTTTCTTTTGTGCTAATGTGTCATCCTGTCCTTCATTATGATGCTAATAACATTGCTACTGTGGTGCTTGACATGAAGCATCTGGTCCATTTGGAGTGAAGCTTCTAAATTACTCCTAACAATACATGAGCTAGATATCAGGCCTGCTATGTGGACGTGCTTACTGAGTGGTATGAAAAATTCTAGTTTGCAAGACTTTGCACTTTACTTGAATTTAATTTAGAATTTCTCATACTAGAGTCAAGAGTCAGCTTTCTAAGAGTCCATGCATAATTTTAGATAGTAATGTGTTTGAAGCATTAAAAATCTAATTGACAGAGCCAAAGTGGTGGCACAGTGGTAGGGCATTTGCCTTTAAGCAACTGACTTAGGACGAACTGCACTTCCATCCCCTGGCATCCCAAATGGTCCCCCCAGCCAAGAGCGATTTCTGAGCGCATAGCCAGGAGTAACCCCTGAGCAATACTGGGTGTGCCACCCCACCCCCGAAAAGATAAAATAAAATAAATCTAATGATAATCTACTGACTTTGCAAGAAGGAACCATAATTAAGGGGACCACTCAATTATACAATTTATTAAGTCAGCTGAAATTTATTTATTTATTTGTTTGTTTGTTTCTTGGGCCACACCCAGCTTACTCAACGATTACTCCTGGCTCAGTGCTCAGAAATCTCTCCTGTGTCAGCAAATGTCCTACCACTGTGTTACCACTCTGGCCTCAAGGATATTTATTATAGATTAAAATAAAAACACTAAAAATTATGATGGTGGTTGTTTTTAGTTCTTGGGTGTTTTTTTTGTAGTTACTGTTTTTTTTTTTGTTTTGTTTTGTTTTTCTTCTTTTTTCTCTTTATTTTTTTAAATTGATATTTATAATCTCTAGACAGAATCTTCTCAGTTTTTTTTTCCCCCAAAGAACCACATAACTTGAATCTTCTTCTGTCTTGTGAATTGAAGAGGAAAAAAACAATGGAGAGTACCAGGTCCAAACAGTTGTATGAACATTGAGTGGAAATAAAAAATGATCAGGGGCCAAGAGATAGCATGGAGGTAAGGTGTTTGCGTTGTATACAGAAGGATGGTGGTTCAAATCCCGGCATCTCATATGGTCTTCCCAGACTGCCAGGAGCAATTTCTGAGCGTGGAGCCAGGAATAGCCCCTGAGTGCTGCTGGGTGTGACCCAACCCCCCCAAAATAATAATGATAATAATAAAACCTAATCAGACTTAAAACACCAAACCCAAAGTCAACAACAACAGAATCAGTACCCAATCTGCAACAAGCTATATACACAGAGGGGACCAGTTACACTAGCAGTCCAGGGGGTATGGGGGAGAGATATGGGACACATGCTGGAAACTGGGGTGGAAGGAGGACAGTGTTGTGGTGGGAATGGCCCTGATTCATTGTCACTATGTAACTTAAATATTACTGTGAAAGATTAGCAATTCACTTTGGTCACAATAAAAAAAATCCACTAAAAATAATGGCCACCAGCATAATAGTTTGTAACACTCTTGACACACCCTACTTCACTAACCTAGGATGAACATGGTTCGATCCCCCGCTTCCCATTTGGTCCCCCAAGCCAGGAGTGATTTCTGAGCGCATATCCAGAAGTGACCACTGAGCATTACTGGGTGTGGTCCAAAAATCAAAAAAAAAAAAAAAGATTTCGGGAATCAAGCTCAAATTGACCATGTACAAGGGAAATGCTCTACACAATGCACTATCACTCTGGTCCACAAATGCAATTTTAATGAAAAAGGTATAATATTTAATGCTTTGTATAAAATGTAAGGAATACTTAGCAATATCAAAGTGTGTGTAAATCACTGAATCGTGTGCATAATGAGGCTAAAAATAGTACCAACATAAAAATTGAGTCAACTAATAGTCACAGTGCCTTCTACTCTACAGTAGATATTTGTTAAGCACTTATTTTTATGGACCGTATTTTATTTAAACATGAACATGGGAAAATGAAATGGGAATGATGCAAACTCTTAACTGTATTTCATAGCAGCAGGCATGCAATGTTTGCATAAATTAGAATAACACAACAAAACTCCCTCCACCTTAACTTAAAACAGAATAAAGTTCAATGGATGTACAGGAGACCCTTTTCTCTGTTATTGTAAAAAACATAACTTAATATCAATATGTTTGAAATTAATGCTAATTTAAAAGGAATAGTTATCATAGAACGTAGTTATCCTTGTCCATATAAAATAGTATCAAGTGACTCTGTTAAATATCAGGGAGATTGTTAGGTACAGAAGATTAAAATTATCAACAACCAAAACTAATATGCTGGTTAACCCTCAATGTTATTTTCTAAAAAAAGTTTGACATGTAATGAGTAATAATATAATAATATAAGATAGCTTTATAAAATTCTTCTATGTCTTTGTAGTAAAGGTTCAAATTAGGTAATGAGATGTCTTCAAATTTCTTGTTTTTCAGTGTGGTTTTGGCCATCCAGAGTCTTTTATGATTCCACACACTTTATAATTAACTGTTTAAGTCCTTGAAGAATGTTGTTTTAACTGGGACAGGAATTGCATTGAATATATATAAGTTTATTAAGATGGTCATTTTGATAATAATCATGTTTTAATCCATGAGTATGAGATATTTCCCCCCTTCATGCAAAGATCTTTTGCATGATCTTTGGAGTGATTACCATGAAATAAAGAAGACCTTAATACCCCTCAAAATTCACATAATTTGTGAGCTCAGAATTTTATTTTCTACAATCTTAGGCACCAGTAAGTCTCTGGCTTGCTCAATACTAAAAAGACACTTCAAAATAATCTTCATTTAGAAGGAAGTCAATTAATGTGATGTAATAAATTAATAAAGCTTAATATGTGCACATATGAATTATTAAGTGAACAAAAAATACTAGGGATCAGTATGTTTCAGAAATCATTATAATGATACAGACAAGATAGATACTAGTGGGCCAGAGCAATAGCACAGCAGTAAGGCAGAGAGGGAGAAAGGGAGGAAGGACATGTGATAATAAAGAAAGGTAGGAATAGGTCTAGCCGGAGAGATAGCATGTAGAAGGAAAGTGGTTTGATTCCTGGGATCCCATATGGTCCCCGAGCCTGCCAGGAATGATTTCTAGCGTAGAGTCAGGAGTAACCCCTGAACCAAAAATCAAAAAAAAAAAAAAAAAAGGAATGATGAGAAAGATAAGGTACATTCACAATATATTGTATATTGTTTATGTTCCATACAAAATTTTTTGGGGATAGGGATGGAGAGATAGCATGGAGGTAAGGAGTTTTCATTTCATGCATAAGGTCATTGATTCGAATCCTGGCATCCCATATGGTCCCCTGAGCCTGCCAGGAGCGATTTCTGAGTATGGAGCCAGGAGTAACCCCTGAGTGCTGCTGGGTGTGGCCCAAAAAACAAAAAAACAAAAAAATTTGCTTTTTAATATTACACCCTAGTAATAGGTTTCCACATCTTTGAGTCTAATCTTCAATTATTCATTAATTCTCTTTTAATCCTTTAAACATTTGCTTTATATCTAGCAGATGGGCGAACATTTTGTGGAACTCCATAGGTAAACTGTTGACTGAAATCGATGAACGAACAAACAAATTATTGATTATGTTAAAAACTTAATCACACATAGTCTCTTTACATAGGTAAGTTGTTTTGAGTTTGGCTTTTTATATATTTCTGTACAACACCCTGGGGTTCTCAGGGCTTACTCTGAGCTCTGCACACAGGAATCACTCTCTACTAACAAATTGGGAATACAGGGCATATTGTGTGCAAGGGATGGAATCCAGGTAGGTATGTGCAAGGCAGAAAGGATCCTGCTTGCTGTACTATTTTCCCAATCCTTATATAGATTAGAATTGACATTCAAATATTATTAACAGTAAAAATAATTGTAATATTAAATCTAAATTTTCCCCATGGCTATTGAAATAGTACAGCCAGTGCTTTGCAGGTGGCCAAAACAAGATGTATATCAAAACCTATATGATCTGTAGAGCGCACAAGTAGTAATTTTTGAGCATAATCAGGAGTTCCAATAGGTATGAACACCAATGGGTGTGGTCCATAAACAAACAAACAAAATCCCCCAAAATCTCTCAGAATTTTCCACACTTAAACTCTTCCCTAATATTGCTTATAAAGTTATGTTCATTAAATTTTGTTGCTGCTATCGAGCAAAAGGCCAATAATTATGTTTGGAGATTCAAGAAGGCAATTTTCTTTGACAAAAATAGATGTTCAAAACAGCCATAGGGAGTAGTATTTTTAGAGTGCTCACTACCTGGTGAACTTTGATTCAAGTACAATTAACTTGCTTTTCAGCACATCATCTTATGCAAAATTAGCACTGAGTTCATTTCCTGAGTTGCTGTTATGTTAAATTAATAAAGTGACTATAAATGGCTAAGCCTCTGCTTTCCTTTCTATAAAAATAGTAAAAATGGTTATATATTATGCTGACTTTCTGTAATTGTGTTACTAAATGTAAAGTGTAGATCAGATTATTGCTTGGTGTAAAAATTGTTTTATTCATAGTGATATTTTTTGAGGGGGTCCCATGTGACAGAGCTTAGCTCTTACTCCTGTCTCTGTAATGTGGGATCAATTTCTCAACAGATTCAGAAAAACATAAGTAATATCAGATAACATACATATGCCGAGTGTGTGCAAGCAAGTTCCTTACCAAAACCAATAAACTATCTCTCAATTATTATTACTTTTAAAATTAAGTAAATTGGGACTTAGGAAGAACTAATAAAGTGGCAAGGTCTCAGCAACTAAAAATAGAAATGCTTGGGCATTCTAAAGCAGTAGGTAACAATAATACAATAATAAATATTATTATAATCCTACCTTCCTGGACCACAGAGATATCATGGAAGTTAAGGCGTTTAGTTTGCCTTGCATGCACAAGGTCGGTGGTTCAAATCCCTGCATCCCGTATGGTCCCCTGAGCCTTCCAGGAGCGATTTCTGAGCATGGAGCCAGAAGTAAACCCTGAGCACTGCTGGATGTGACCCAAAAACCAAAAATACCCCTATCTTCCTACTAGTAATTATTATTTATTAATTATTAATATTAATAAGTAGTATCATTATAATTATTACTAATAATAATTAGTAGTAGTAGTAAACATGAACATTTACATCACATGTAGTGTAGAATTATATGAATAATCTAATGATAATTAATTTGAGAGATTAGAATATTCCAATAGAAAAAGAAAATCTTTCCATGCTCTCTACATTTAAGGCATCAGAATGATAATGCTGAAAGAAGACAATAAGCCAAAATTAAAAGTTTAATTTTCTCTGTGAGAATAAAGAACAAAAAAAGTCTTCTCTCCTCTCTTCTGTCTTTTATTTACAAAAAAACTTAAGTATATTTACCTTCCTTCCAAATACACATTAATCTTTTGAAACTAGATAGAACTTTCGACAGTTTTATGATCCAAGGATATCTTTCTCAAGGACCAGGGAACCATCTTTTCAAAATGTAAACATCAAAGAAGAAAATACTCTATCTTCCAGTTCCTGTGGGAGAGCAGAAGTCTAGCATTGATGGGAATCTAGCTACAAATTATAAAACTAATATGTCATGAAGATATGAGAATTTGCTTTTTTGTTCTAGATAAAGCCATTTGGCAAGTGTAAAATAACAATGACCAAGTGGACATAGAAACAGAAATGTTGAAATTAAGTCTTCTTACTTGAAGATTAGGCTTATCATAAACACATCTATAGTATGGATCATATTCAGCTACAGATAAGTGAAATTTCTCTTTTGAGTCCTCAATCTATGGATTTCCTATAATATACATTACTTTCTGATATGATGTTAAATTTTGTTTTCCTTTGGGTTTGTGTCAGACATGGCAGTGCTCATGACTTGCTCTTGACTGCATTCTGAGGTCACTCCTTATGAGCTTAGGGGACAATATGGAGTCCCTACAGCCCTTTCAGTGTTTCGTTTGTAAAAGCATATTTTAAATATTATTATTGTGGCATATTTTTTATGTTTGGAAGATCATGTAACTTATTTTTTATTTCCTCAACAATACTTAACTAAAAAACCCAATATATGCCATTAGAAAGGCATTAAATAAATTGGCATTAATAAATCACTTACTGCCAAAATTATTAGAAAAAAACTATTTTCAATTTGTATTATATTTAACACTTCATAAAATAATTATACAAATAGAAATCAGAAATATATTTCATAATTGAAATTTCAATGATGGAAAATTGAAGTCATTTCAATTGGACAACTACTTTGGCATTTAGTAATTAAAATGCTGAACTTGAATGGTGTAAATAAGTTAGCAAACTAATAACTATTATTCTTATTTTAAAGATGCTTCATCTACCAAATAACCAGTTCATTCACTCCATATCTTCTTTGAGTAATTAATGGGAAATGATTTCTCTATAACCTGTAGAAGATACATTGTTTTCAAAATGAAATAGAAGAACTGAAAGAATAGTATAGCAGGTACACTTGTCTTGCAAGCAACCAACCAAGGTTTAATCGCTAGCATACGACAGATCTCTCATTTAATTAATTAATTTATTATTATTATTATTATTATTATTATTATTTTTTGGTTTTTGGGTTACACCCGGTAGTGCTCAGGAGTTACTCCTGGCTCCATGCTCAGAAATTGCTCCTGGCAGGCACGAGGGACCATATGGGGCACCGGGATTCAAACTGATGACCTTTTGCATGAAAGGCAAATGCCTTACCTCCATGCTATCTCCCGGACCCCTCATTTATTTAATTTAATAGAAATAAATTTAAAAGAAAATAATAGTTTGAAAGTGCCTTATAATATTATTAAGTGTTGCACACTGCTTCTCCATTTTATCATTGTGATTATGGATAACTTTATCCTTAAGAATTATTAACTTGGGCAAAGAAGATTGTTCAAAGGACTAGAATGCTTGCTTACTTGCACAAGCTTTACTCCTGACATTTTTTATCCCTAAGCACTGTCACCTTCAAGTACTAAGCAATGGTTTCCCTGAATACCACCAATTATGACAAAAAGAATGAAGTTATAAACTGAATAAAACTTGTATGTGATTTTACTACTTCCTCGGTACTAACATCCTGACTATAGAAGTCAAACTTATCTGAGTAGTGAAACTTGAGAGGAAATATTTGAATCTATACTCTAGCCTTTATACTTTGCTCAGTGAAACTTGATTTTATAATTTTCCAGCAATATAATTATGGACAATCTAGAAGTAATAAGTACATCCTAAAAATCATAACAAGGCATTGCTATTCAATCATATGGCAATTGAAGAGAAGATCCGATCTAATAATCTACATATTTCACTTTCCTATTAGAAGAATACTTAACTGATCGATTTAATGGGCACATGTTCGGGTGTTAAAGTAAAGCATAAGTTAAGTGGTGATTTTAGTGCTCATACCACCAGAATCTGTTGAGTAAAAATACTTCTTCAGCAAGAACAAAATGAGTTGTTTGGTAAAGGCAATAACTTTTGAAGTCAGCTTTACCTTAGCTAAAATTTCAGCTTTACTCTTTTGTACTAGATATTCTTTACATAAGCACTTTTTTATGTTTAAATTTTAATTTGTGCAATTGCTATTGCTTGAAAAGAACTATCTGACATAGAGAAAGCCAATTTAAATCTCCAATTAAGTTTCTCGAGAGAGACTAAGCCAACAATCTTTTTATAACACACAACTTTAAAATACATTTTTCCACATTCTTTAAAATTTTAGATGGTAGCATTACCAAGGAATTTACAAACTATTAAGAAATATTTATCGTGTTGGATCTTACCCCAAAAGAAAATATGTAATATAAAACACATGGGTCAACATAAGGTACATATAAATCAATATTTAGTAGCTGGGGAATCTATATTTTTAGTCATGGTTCATCTGATCCTTCTTTGTGCTGATTATGGGAAGAAAATACATTTTTATATTTTTTATTGTCAATATAATATATTATTAATACTTTGTAAGTTTATATTCCCCAGCTACACAAAGAAAATGCAGCATGTTTTTTAGAACCCATATATAGATTAAAATAATTTAGACCTCGATATGACAGACCTCTTACGTCCATCACTTAATGCTTATCTTTCATGAAAAATTTTATTTTCAGGCTCTGTTAAACCTAAAATTGCAACTTTAAAACTAAACACATATATTTATTCTGTCCATGTCTTATTTTGAAATCTTTCCACTAATACTTGCAGAATTTGATATTTTCCAGTTAGCCTTAGGAATGTATATAATTGATACAACAATGGGCATCTTTCACCACATTAAACAATGAAATAAATGTTGAATGAAAGAACTCACCTTTTTTTCAGACTCAGAAGACAAAGCGTGTTCATTTTATTAACGAGCATATTGCAAAATGTCACATTGAGACAAATACAATTATATGAAATATGTAGTAGGTAAGACATTATTAATTAACTTTGTAAGCTGGAGCACTTATTTCAAATACTACAAGGAAATAGAAATATAGTTCAAAGAGGTGGAACA
>PVKC010048248.1:0-10930 GCA_004027635.1 Crocidura indochinensis | reverse complement strand
CAATGCATGTCTGAGAAGCAAATGTTGGTCGGCAATGAAATTTCACAGTGCAGCCAATGAATGGGTGGATTCACCGCCTGAGTTTGCATTAATAACCGAAGAGTCCAACTTTTTTACTTTCCTTGGACCTTCACCATCAGAACCTTAAGGGACGGAGCAGATCAGACCCAGGACTTAAGAGAGGACAGTATAGGCTGGATTGTCCCGTCCAGAAATAATGATTCCCCTGCTCTTCTTTCCAGCTCTGAGGCTTTACAGCTTGAATTTCCAAACGGATCTGAGGTTTGGTGCTGGAAAGGAGCCTTTTGTCCAAGGTGACATGAAGTGCAGGACACGTCTGCATGGCATATTTGAAAATCTTTGCCTGTCGCCATGCACCGCGCCTTTGAATGGGCACCATTTCCCAGGGCTGTCGCCCAAACGATAAGAGCGGTGCGAGTGATTTGCAAACTGTCAGAAAAATGACCTGCGACAGGCCCATCATTTCCAGTGACGGAACAGACACCCTAAGGCTAAAGCCACTGCAGAATTTTAAATAAAGCAGGATAAATCCAAACTGACAAACTTCTAAAAACTCCACTCCCATCCTCCGTTCTGCAACAAATGCTGCATTCCCTGCAGAGGGACAGTTAAGAACTGGGCACATTCGCAGACAAAAATAAAATAAAATAAAATAAAATATATCTATATAGGTCAGGAACTTTCCGTTTTCAATTTTGAGTTTTCTGTCTGAAAGATTCTTCTCTCCCACTGCTGGGTAGATGCAGAATATTCGGTAACACGTAATAACATGGAAGGATTTTGTTATGCAAGGTATTGGGGGAGGTACCTCCATCACCCTTGACTCTAGAATATAGAAAAGAGAGAAGAGATGAAAAGAAAGTGAGGGAACTAACAAGAAGTAACAGATGGGAATAAGGAAGAGGGGTCAAGGGCTTTGGGACCTTGGTGGTGTAGACTGCCTGGTCCAGTTAAAAATCCGTCCATCAGAGCCAACAACACTGACAATAAGAGCTCCAAACTACAGCAAGCAAACAGGAAAATGAGCCTGTAATGGAGGCAGTCTGGGGAGGGAGGCAGGCAGGGAGAAGACATGGGGACACTGGTGGGGGAAAAAGAGACATTGCTGCTGGGACTGGGGCTGGAACATAGTAGGCCTGAAATTCAACTACCAATAACTATTAATCATGGTGTCTTCATAAAAACATTAAGAATAATATTTGTGTTTGTTTTTGGGGTCACACCAGAGGATCTCGGGGGTTACTCTTGGCTCTGTCCTCAGGAATTATCCCTGGTTAGCTTGGGTGTGGGGAGATCTTATGAGAGGCTGGAGATTGAACCTGGGTTGGTTGCATGCAAAGATAATGCCCTACCCTCTGTACTATCTCTTTGATCCCCCCAATGATAAAACAACTGAAAAGGTTTTTCAGTTTAAAAAACACACACATACATCAGAATTTCATCTCTTTAGGGTAGGAGTAAAATCTGTTTGTTTTTTTTTTTTTCTTCCAGATGCTTAAAAGTTGTGTGTGGCCCATGACAGACACTTGATATTAATGAATGAATGAATGAATAAATTCACAGAGAAGACCTGTATCGTAGCCAACAAATCTTCTATATTCTCAAACAAGTGGTGGTTTTATGAGTTCTTTTCTGTATTTCTAGAACGACTGGTTCTTTCTGGGATTCTCTGAGTGCCAGAGTTGAAGGAAAGCAATGGAGAGGAATCCAACACTCTTTGACTGGAATATTAGTGACTTCATGTGTCTCTTACTAGAAATCCTCTCTCTGTGCCCTTGGTAGTTCTCTGTTCTTAGAATTTGGGGAACAGTCTGTGATTCTTGTACTATATTTAGACCCACAGATACATGTGATTATTCTATGTCTGTCCCTCTCCCTCTGACTCTCACTCAGCATTATACTCTCCATACCTAAGCAAATTTCACAATTTCATTTCTCCTCAAAATTTTTTTCATGCTTATTACTAAGTATTCTAAATAATTTAGTACTGCACCTTGATGCCAGCCTCTGCTGCATGTTTAGATTTGGCTGATGTGACAATGGGGACTGAGCCTTAACTTCTACTCTCCAAGGATGCTTATGTGGTAGCATAATAGATAGCAGCTCTCTAATTAGTTCTAGAAACTTGTATAAATCCTGTTCGGTTGATAGCACACTTGGTCAAGAGCTAGGTCCTATGGGTGAATAGCATGAAGTGGTCACATACCCCACCACATTAATTTTTAATTGGCTTATAAGACATATGGATACAAAGTTGCTCATTTGTTGGGGCTAGAGCAATAGTACAGCAGGGAGGATGCTTGCCTTGCTTGTCCTGACCTGGGTTCAGTCTGTAGCTTCCCATTTGGTCCCCCGGCCTCACCAGTAGTGATCTCTGAGCACAAAGCTCTGAGCACAGCTGGGTGTGATCCCGCAAACAAAAACCAATTCTCCCAAAGTTGTTCCTGGTTGAGCTTCAGTTTTCTAATGTTCCAACAATTTTACCAGTACAATATTGTCCACCACTTTCATTCCCTGGGCCCCCAAAACACAAGGCAGGGAAGAATCCACAGCATTTAAAATCAGATTTCTAGCCCATTATTTCTCTCTCTGCAGTAATAAATACTCCCCCCCCCACTATCGATCTTCCAGAGGAATGCAAATGAGCCCAAGATGGCTCATTTTGTTATCAATTCCCCATGGGCTAGCTCTCTAATCATTAACTAATTGTCTCTGTGATCTATTGACAACATTGCCACCTTCTTGCTAATTTTTGCTGACACATGGAGATCCTCAAGAACAGAATTAACCTTTGTTCACTCAAGAGCCAGAGGTGAGGGGGGCCCATCAATGGGGTGGGCCTCTATGTGGAGGGAAACCTCATCAATGGACCCCGAGATTTGTCTAATGAGGCAACTTGAACTGACAAAGGGCAGGGGGCACAGGAGTGCCTTTACTAGGATTAGGATTTTTCTGAAACTGAAGCAGAGTTTTAGGCATGCAGAACTGGGACTCTGGGTAGAGCATACACAGTGTTTTAGACTAAGGCAGGAAATAGAAGCAAGTGACTCAATGTCTTCTATAGAATGTAGAAATACTCATTTGAAGGCATAAATGACACATCATTTTGCTATGAATATTTCATATTTATATTTGTGAGATTGAGTGCATGATCAATGATGTGGATATTTATTTATTTTTAAAACACTGGATGTCACATAAGTTAAGGTCATAACTAGGACTAAATCCTGGGTTTCTGGGAGTGGCCCCAGATTCAAAAATACAAATCTACTAGCAGGGGCATAATAGAGCTATAGAAGTAAAGTGAATGGCAAGAGTTAGTATTGAACTTGAACATGACAAAGTATTAAGAGGAAGAAACCTATTGACTGTCAGTATAATTTGTTCAACCACTCAGTATGTACTTATCACAAAGGTTGTCTAGGTGTGCTTCGGTATTTGGGCTATTGATATAAGTAACTGGAAGAGATAAAAAGATATTTAGCCATAACATTATGATGGGAAGAAAATGGTACACAGGAAAAATAACATGACTAATTTGCAGACGTCTATAAAAAAAGAGAAAAAGAATAGGGTTAAGGGAATGAAGGGCATGGACATTTAAATAAGGAGGTAGTACCAATCTCTAGGCAGTTGGAAAAAATGGAAAAGAAAGTTAGCAGTCCTGAGAACAGATGAGTGGATAAAGAAACTATGGTACATCTGCACATGGAATACTATGCAGCTGTTAGAAAAAATGAAGTGTGATATTTGCTTGTAGATGGATGGATTATAAAGAATATTATGCTGAGTGAAATGAGTCAGAGGAAGGAGAATAGACATAGAATAATTGCACACATTTGTGGGATATAAAAAAGATAGATGGTAATAATATTCAGAGGCAATAGAGATAAGTGCCAAGAAGACCAATCCATGGTGGGAAGCTAGCCACAAAGAGCAGAGGAGGGCAAAGAAGGGAACACTCTGACAATGAAATTTCAGGAATGATCATTCTGGACATGAACTGGGTGATGAGAGGGATAAAGTCATATGCAGGATATCTTTTCAGTAACAATTTTTCAAACCACAGTATCTAAAAAGGGACAAAAAGGGGGGACAGAAAGAGAGTGACAGAGAGAGAGAAGAAATATGTCTACCATAGAAGCAGGCAGAGGAGAAGCTGGAGGGAAACTGGGGACATTGGTGGCAGAAAGTGTGACCTGGTGCGGGATATTGGACATTTATGACTGAAGTTCAATAATGAACAAGATTGAAACTTAAAACAAGCAAACAAACCCAACCCAACTGTATTATGAAAAATTAAGAAAAAAGAAAATAAATAAAATATCCAAGAAAAGGAAATGAGGATTTTATTCAAGAGCTGACTTTGTGTGTCATTGGCTCATGATAGTATATGGTGAAGTAGAAGGGTCTGGGGTGGGATGCAAGGTATGGGGAAGGAACAGAAGGAATCTGTGAAATTAAAATATTTTCACTCATTAGCCAAGTTATTATTGTATCTTTTACATTTATTTTGGGGTTCCTGGCTGCAATGCTTGAGTAACTACTTATTTCCCACTCTGTGTTTGCTTTGCTGTGAGATTTCTGATGCCAGAGATAGAACCAGGATCAGCTACATGCAAGACAAGTTCTGTCTTTCCCACCCAGGCTGCTATTTTGGAAGATTACGTGTGCTTCATTAACAACCCACTGATGTATCATGCAACTTATTTTGTTTGGGCATTAGGGATTAAACTTAGGGTCTCACCCATGTAAAGTGTATGTTATCCTAATAAGTTTTAACATTGTTTTAGATATTGCTAATGTGGTAGGGAAAATAAATGCAAAGTCACTGATTTTTCTTTGCCTTAATGTATGTTTATTTTCCATATAAGTACTATTTTTTTTTTTTTGGTTTTTGGGTCACACCTGGCAGTGCTCAGGGTTTACTCCTGGCTCCATGCTCAGAAATTGCTCCTGGCAGGCACAGGGGACCATATGGGGCACAGGGATTCGAACCAATGACCTTTTGCATGAAAGGCAAGTGCCTTACCTCCATGCTATCTCCCGGGCCCCCATCATATAAATACTATCAAGAATTTTAGGCATTATTGGTTTTTTCTGGAGATAGTTTTTCCTATTTTTTGACCCTTCGTTTGTATAGCTATTTCTCTATTCTTAGTTAATATGAGGTTTCCACGTGTAAATCTAATTTGGGGTTATTTTTATTTGTTTGTCTGGGGGCCACACCAGGCGGTGCTCAGGAGTTAATTCTGGCTCTGGGTTCAGGGATCACTCTTGGTGGGTATCAGATGTTCAGTCAGGTTGACTGTGTGCAAAGCAAGATCCTTATCTGCTAACTATATCACTCTAGCCCCCCACATTTTAGTAATAATGTTTTAAAACATACAAGTTATAGTTAGAGCACATGGAGGTGAAACGTCTTACTTCCTAGCTTTGCTCAATAAAGATGAAGTACTTTTTTTTTCTCCCAGGAGACTTTGATTATTAAGAGTTTTCCAGGTTATAGCTCTGTACCTTGCCTATTATAGAATATTTTTCCATGGATGCAATAATTAATATAGATAGAATATTATACTCTAGTTTTAAATGTCACTAATAGTCAATGTTGCTACGCTAATCAAATAAGTAGTATGATATAGCAACACCCTGATTGGAAAAAAGTAATTGGGGAAAAAGAATTTTAAATGTTGTTATGTAGAACCTGATCGTGAGTTATCTGGATAAAAGAGAAACTCCTCTAATAGTATCACCTTGTTCTTGGAATCTATGACTATTTATCTTATATTAAGAATCCTTCACTATTCATCTCCTTTAGAGAATATCTTTTTTTGATAATAAAATCATTACTGCCGGGCGGTGTCGCTGGAGGTAAGGTGCCTGACTTGCTGTGCTAGCCTAGAATGGACCGAGGTTTGATCCCCCGGTTTCCCATATGGTCCCCCAAGCCAGGAGCGACTTCTGAGCGCATAGCCAGGAGTAACCCCTGAGCATCACTGGGTATGGCCCAAAAACCAAAGAAAAAAATCATTACTAAATTTGGCACACAACAAAGAAAATACAAGACATTATAGACCATAGTGACTGCAGTTGAGGACAAACTAAAAATTGTTAGGTTTGTGGTGTGGTTTTTTATTCCCCCCCTCATCTGTTCCTTTCCTAAGTAAATTTCTAGTTTGGTTCCCACACTCTGGTTCTGCAGGATTTATTAAACTCTCATTGGTTGGGGCAAATAAACAACTTGTGAGTGGCTTACAGTTGGGGTAATTTCTCATACCCAATCCTGACTTAAGCATAAGGTCCGCTCCCACACCATTAATATTAGTGACTTGATAAGGTGAGGTAAGTAGGGAACTCCACCTGAGTCCTAGGGTAAGAAAAATGTATCTAACCAGATGCTGTTTCTTAGCAATTCATTTGGATCTATATTAACTTGTAAGAGCTTTTGGAGTTCCTTTGTTTGCCTGTGAATCCTGGCAAGGATCGTGTGCATCATTAAATCAGGGAAAGTCGACAAGAAACAATCTATAATAAGTAATAAAGTGTCCCCAAAGTCAAGGGTAACGAAATGACTCATAGAGAATGATAGACCAACAGTGGCATCGTTATGAAAGCCATTAAAGCAGAGGGACCCACTTAAAACCATACTTTGGATGGTTTTTAATGGAAATTGACTGTCTTTGCACCATCTTTCAGGACCGTCCCTTCGCTGAGATATGACAGTTTGAAAAAGGGATATACTGTTTATTATTAATTTACTGTTGCGGGCTCAAATCAGTTCCTGGAACTCAGACACGAAGTCTGTATGAGCCACGAGAATTTTTTCCCTCTTCTCTGTGAGTTCTTTACGTAAAGATAATTTACTTCTCCTCTGACAATTCATTATCTCATAGTTGGATAACTCTCAGTCACAGTCATGATAATTTAGTTCTAAAATGTTTACAATGCCATTATCTGCACCAAATCATTGACAAGCAAGGTCCTTTGTTGTTCTGCTGAGATGACAACAATTTGGTTCTATCCTGAGTTACCATGGAAATAGTTTCTTCTTGTTGTCAAAGATGGACAGTCCGCATGCACTGTAAATAAGAATAATATAGAAACATTTAATATAAAAGGACTAGTTCTGTCCCTGTCTCCAATAACTCTAAGTTGTAAGCAGCAGCACAAGCCCTGTAGTTCAATTATGGGTACCATTAGCATGAAACTTTCACAAATATTTTCAACAAGATTTTCAAATAGGATCTACCTTTTCCAAATTCTCAGACTTACTAGTCTGTAAACAATCTAATACTGCAAATATCCTTCCCCAAACCAGTCAATAAAATATATGTATATATGCAAGTATATGTAGAATCAGACCACAATTACATACATTTTAATTTACATAATATATTATTTTTCTTGGAATTATATATAATTATTTAAGATCTTTGGATAGAATGCAACCAGCAATATTTCAAATGGACCAACACATACTTATAATTGTGCATATTCCCTCCTCAAGAGGATTTGTGCATATTCATCTTTCAGGGGCATTTGTAATTTGGATTTTCTTTATATATGACCTTTTTGGAGGCCTGTGAAAGAAAGAAAGGAATGAAGGAAGGAAGAAAGAAAGGAGTGAAAGAAGGAAAAGATGGAGGGAGGGAAGGAAGAAAAAATGAAGAAAGAAAGAGAAAAGGAAGGAAGGTAAGAAAGAAAGAAAGAAAAAGAAAGAAGGAAAGGCCAAAGGAATGAAAGAGTGAAAGGAAGGAAAGGAAGGAAAGAAAGAAAAATAAGGAAGGGAGAAAAGAAGGAAAGAAAGAAAGAAAATGAAAGAGAAAGAAAGAAAAAGAAAGAAAGCAATGCATAACTGTTCTCAGATATGTAGAATCTCAGTAGATTGCTTCTTAGAGAAAGGGAATCTCATTCATTGCTGATGGGAAGCTGATTGGTCTAGACATTTTGGGAAAACAATATGAACATTCCTCCAAAAACTAGAAATTGAGATTTCATTTGACCCAGCAATGCAGCTCCTGGGAATTATGCCCTAGAGGACCCAAAACACAATGCAGAAACGACACCTGCATTCCTATGTTCATTACGGCACTCTTCACTATAGTCCAAGTGCCTGAGAACTGCTGAGTGGATAAAGAAACTATGGTATATCTGTAAATGGAGTACTAAACAGCTGCTAGAAAAAAATGAAATCCATGAATGTTCATGGAGAGTATCATGCTGAGTGAAATGAGACAGGAAAGGGGGACAGACAAAATGATCACACCCACTTGTGTGATATTCAAAATAAAAAAAGAGTATGGTAATAATACCCAAATACAATAGAGATGAGGGCCAGGTGGACTGGTCCATAGTAGGAATCTTGCACTATGACAAGGGAACACTTAGACAATGAGAGCTGGAAATGATTCCTTTGGACAAGAATTGGATGCTGAAAGGAGGAAAAGTGATAGGCATGATACCCCTTCAGTAATAATATTGCACATCAGTGTCTAAAAAGGAGAAACAGAGAGAATGTCTGCTACAGAGACAAGGGAGTGAGGGAAAAGGGAAACTGGGGACATTGGTGATGGGAAATGTACACTAGTGAAGGGTGTTGGACACCTTAGGGCTGAAACTCAATTATAAACAACTTTGTAACTGGGTATCTCCTGGTATTTCATAAAAATGTTGTTTAAAAATTGTAGAATCCCAAGTGTGGCAAATTAAAAAGCCTTGGGCAAAGATAAATTTCTTGGACCTGGAATTTTCATGTACAAATGGTGGGAAGAAATTGTGGCCCAGACTTACCCAGGGAACCCTGTTCTCACTCAGAGAGCCATGCTTGGGAATTTTCTTAGATTTTGCTGCAAAATGACTACAGTTCCTTCTGCATATCACGACTGCCCAATTTTCTTTAGGTTTTAAATTATACCCTCTGAGGATGAATAGAATGGCTATTCAATTGGCTTGTTTCAGACTTCCTGTTTTCAATTTAAGTTAATTTTGGTTATGGGGCTATCCTCAAACATACTCAGGATGTACTCCTGGCTCTGTGCTTCTGGGGAGTCTTGGAGGACCCTATATGGTGCTGGTGATTGAACCAAGTTGGATGCACTCAAGGTACCCACTACCCTAGCTCTGGATCTCCGGATCTCCCAGACTTCTGTTTTGAAATGTGAGATTCCAAACTTTAGGCAAACTCCATTTAGATAAGCTCAAGTGTATATCAATTTACAACCCAGAGGGAAGTTTCCTTATCTAGCATCTATTCTATTTGTTCTGTATGGCCATACGGTCACTAAATCGCTATGATACTTGTATTTTTAAAAGTTATTTACCCATCTTTCTTTTTGGGATGATGGATATTTTCCCAAGTTATTCTCCCCTTTCTGGCATTTTTCAGCCAACAGAGCCCTTGGTTTCATGCCATTTACTCAAGATGCAGTGCTGGAGTTTACTTGAGTCATCTCAAAGTGTGCATGGACTTCTAAGAGCTGCATCCAGCTTGGACGACCCTGTGGTGCTATGCGGGGTAGGTGAAGAGTAAAACAAGAGCTTTCTACTCCTGAACTATCTCTCTGGTATGTCTTTGGTTTTTGATGATGGCAAGTGTATAGATATCACATTTTAATTCAGTGTCTTGGTCAGGAAGGCTTGGGCAGGTTTCCCCACTGTCCCACTGTAAAAGTGTCCCACTGTAAGAGTTCTGGGCACATAAGAAGGAACATGGGTGGAAATTTGTATATATCTTCTGGTCCCTGGATCCCTGCGCTCATTTTCTACGTTCTCTGCCCACACATTGACTTCCTTCAGTTGAAGATGATTGATTCTGGTGGTTTCTTCATTACTTTAAACCTAATCAGTGCTCGGAAACATTGGCCTCATGATTGCTCGTTATTGGCAATTGGGAAGTTCAAGTCTCACTTTATTTTGCTTCTCAAGGCAGTCCAATGGGAACTCCTGAGAAATATTCAAAGAGCAGATCCGTTTTTCAAGGAGCAAGTGGGAAAGCATGATTCACCCCAGCTCCGTGATGGACAGGAAGTCATGGAGGTTGGGGAGAAGTTATAGCTCAACTTTTCTTGGCAGGAAATAGTGACAGTTTCTCCCTCGATCACACGCGACCCTCAGAGAGACAGTTCTTACTGGATTTGAAAGCCCTTCAGCCTTTTACTGAAATCTCGCTGTTCAATAAATCACTTCATTTCATATACTGTTGTTACACTACTCTGTCTTATAAATGAAGATCTATGATTTGCCAGCCAATTTTCTATTGTTAAAAAAGATAATTAATGAGACTGGCAGATAAAAACAACACCGTTTTACATGCGACGGATCAGGAAGTCCTCTTTAAATAGTCTTTCCCTTCTCCTCCTCCTCCTTCTCCTCCTCCTCCTCTAAATCAAGTTTCAAAGTAACTTTGCTTGTAGGGCTTGATTGATTTACAGCCTTAGAATTAGCTACACACAAGGGAGATCTTTTAGGCTGCTCAGCAAATAAATAATTTGTAAAGTCATTAGATACCTAAGAATATTCCATAAACAGGGCTTATTAAATTATGTTACTATGATGCTTAAACCAATATGGTGAACGCACACACACACACACACACACACCATTTTAAGAGATTTCATTCACCATAGAAAATTACAACTAACAGATGTCTGTTTATTTGAGGTGTGTGTTTTGTGTGTGTTCATGTGTGTGTGTGTGTGTGCATGATGACAGTTGCAAAGGCATTTATGGTGTTAGAGCATCCCAAACAAAGCCATTAACCATGAGAAAAGCTGCAGTGTTCATACTTACATTTAGAGCCTCTTGGGTTTTACATACAAAATAAATCTACTTTAGAAAAAGTCTCAGCAATACCTTTAAAGACATACAAGTGCTCTGTATGCTAGTTTTAATTTCATTGCAGCATGAATAG
>PVKC010048247.1:0-10921 GCA_004027635.1 Crocidura indochinensis | reverse complement strand
AAAAAAAATAAGGAAAGCAAGAGGGGAAAATACTAGAATCACATACCAAATTTTAAGAAAAAGCTACTTCTGTCACCAACATTAAAACACATGTAGAACTCATAATCATCAACAAGGCATATTTTGATAGTACTATATTTTAGACTAAATACAAGTTTTACTATCAATGAATTGGTCAAATATATCAATATCAATTTTAGTATATGAAACTTTTATGTCATTTTACTCACAGAGGCATATGAAGGAAAGGTTCCGAGCATCCTCTATGCACTTCAGTCAAAAGCAATTCTGGGTCTGGATTCTTACTAAGATTTAATATTGAAACAGCCTGGAATGTTTTCTATGGATAATGAAAGAGACAGGAAAAGAAAGGAGCTTAAAAGAGAAAAATTAAGAAATAAAATTAGATATTATTAAATATTTATGTGGTAATTTGAACTCAGAGACCTTATGAACAGAGTTGAAAATAGAAAAAGTCACCACTACAAATGAATAGATATTGAATATTTTGTGACTTTATTATTTGATGCTATGGACAAAGAATATATAGAACTGTATAGGTCTTACCACAGAAAATAAGTAGTCCACTGACACAAATACTTGTTAAGTAAATCATTTCAAATAATTGAAGTTGGTAAATCATTGCCAAACTCAATCTGATTAAACAAATATGAATCAGAAGAGAATCACTGTTTCTTTTATTTTCCCTTACTAGAAAACTATCATTCCATCAGATAACAATAAATCTTAGCTAAGAATCAATATTTAACAGCTTTCAATATCATTGAAATTATTTTATTCTGAATGGTTTTTTGAAATTAATTGGATGAAATTATATTCCTAAAGTACCCTGCATTCTATGCCTCTTTGGAAGAGAGAAGTATATGAAATGTGTAATATTAAAAAAAAACTCTGGAGATACTGATCTCATCAATCTCTATCTGATGAAACATCTTTGAAGTAGTTTGATATTCATTTTTAGTTGAATACACCACCAGATAGAATGTAAATTAGTTAGCTAACTTACATTGGTTTTAAATAGAATTAAAATAAGGGGCCAGAATGAAAGTACTTCATAGGGCATTTGCCTAGCACCTGGTCAACTGGGGCCAGCCCATATTTGATCCCTGGCATCATATATGGTCACCCAAACTGCCAGGAGTGATTTCTGAGTCAGAGTAACCCATGATCATCATCAGGTATAGCACAAAAATAAAATAAAAGAAAGTGAAATATGATTAATGCAGAATTTCCCCTTGAATAAACAGCATTTGTTAATTTTTTTTTGTGTGTGTGTGTCATACCAGGCAGCACTCAAGGGTCACTCCTGGCTCTATGCTCAGAAATCTCTCCTGGTAGGCTCAAGGGACCATATGGGATGCCAGGTTTTGAACCACCTGCCTTCTGTATGCAAGGCAAACACACTACCTCTATGCTATCTCTTTGACCTCAATGAACAGTATTTTAATTTAATTTTTCACTTACTTTCCTTGGTTCCAGGAAAGTAACACTATGGTAGAATTTTCACCTTTTATGATAGGGGTCCTTGTTTCAGTCATTGGTTCTAAAAAAAAAATAATGATAGTAATTTTATCATTGATAGTATCAAAAAAAGATGCATTGTTTGTAGATGTCAATAGTTACATTATTTGAGTACTATTGTTGCTGTTACTATTCTTTTATTTCTAGAACCAATGCTGCTATTCTTCCTCTATTCATATTTTAATACTATTCATTTGATCAGGACTTAAAAATATAATTCGATTTCATTCATATTACTTCAGAATGTGTTTCGTTCAAATCTTATGATTGTGTATCAATATGTAAATAGGTATGTTTAAAATTTTCCGTCTTGGGGCCGGAGCAGTGGCACATGTGGTAGGATGTCTGTCTTGCACACAATAATTTTGGACAGACTGTGGTTCAATCCCTCAGCTTCCCATATAGTCCCACAATCCAGGAGCGATTTCTGAGCACATAGTCAGCAGTAACCCCTGAGCATCACCAGGTGTAGGCCAAAAAGCAAAACAAAATTTTTTCGTCTATTTATTTTTTTACTGTCTTTTATGCTTTATTCTTTTATTTTCTGGTTCCTTCGGGTATTATTCATTTAAAGTTTTCTTGTTTATTAATGTGGTTCATGGTCTTGTATCACAATATCTAACTTAGTTTTTAAATTATAGGCATCTATATTTCTTTCAGTAATCACTTGAGGTTACACTTTGGATTTCCAACGATTTTATTGTTAAATTTCTAATACCTGTAACAGGTTTTGTGAGGTTGGATTCCTCCTGAGCAGAAACCTATTTGGTGAAATAGAGCTCTATTCTTTGATGGGAATGGGCTATAAATCAGATCAGGTCCTAGTAGGGTATGAGCTCTGTGTGTAGAACAGTGTTGCATGTGCGCTCTTTGTGTTTATGGGGAATCAGAGCATGTGTGAGTGAGTTCTTGTGTATTTAGGAGGAAGCAGGGTGTGCGCTCCATCTTTTTAGCTACAGATAACTACTGTAGTTTAATGCAATTCTGTCGCTATGTATGCAGAAATAACAACAGATCCCACCATTTAAAACTTGCAGATCCAAAAGATGCTCACGTTCCCCTGGAGGCAACATAGCAAAGAGGAATATGTTAATGATTATATTACTGGTATATTATAAAAATATATAGTATATATATAAAATTTAAAAAAGTTAGGGGCCGGGCGGTGGTGCTGGAGGTAAGGTACCTGCCTTGCCTGCACTAATTTAGGACCATGGTTCAATCCCCCAGTTCCCCATATGGTCCCCTGTGCCTGCCTGGAGCGACTTCTGAGCAAATAGCCAGGAGTAACCCCTGAGCATCACCAGGTGTGGCCCAAAAACCAAAAAAAATAAAAATAAAAAAAGTTTAAAAACTTTAAGTAAATGCTAAGTTAATGTAAAGGAAAATAACATGGAGCTTCTCTACATGCTTGAGACACACCATTTTCTTCACTTACTGGTTGGTAATATTTACCAACTAGGAAAGATTCAGTATTGTCCTTTGGGTTTTTCACTGTGACATTTATTTATTTATTTATTTATTTATTTATTTATTTATTTATTTATTTATTTATTTATTTATTACCAAGGCATGATTTATAAGTAGTGGCTATTGGTAACTGATTTTCTTTTCAAATTCTTCCATTTTTCTGAAAAGACGGCTAAGACAAAAACTAATATCTCTTGTTATTTTGCTCAACATGTTAGTTTCCTTGAAAACTAGTCACAACTCTAGAATTTTTAAAAGTCAAATGATTAACATAATTTTAGTTGAAAAATAAAGATTTTGGGGCCAGAGAGATGCATAGAGGTAGGGTGTTTGCCTTGCATGCAGAAGGACTGTGGTTTGAATCCTGGCATCCCATATGGTTCCCCGTGCCTGTCAGGAGTGATTTCTTAGGGCCAGGAGTAACACCTGAGCACTGCTAGGTGTGAACCAAAAAAACAAAATAAATAAGTAAATAAATAAATAAATAAAAATAAAGATTTTTATCTGAATAAGGCAAATATTTGCTTTAGAGCTTTGGAATAATTTCAGGAATAAAGACTAGGAAACAATATTAAGAAAAAGGACATTGTTCTAATTTTGGTCATTAGAATGGCAATAACAAATCTTTTAATGAATCAAAGTCTGACATTATTGAATATTATTCAAATTCTGAAATACTTTTAAAAATATGTGCTTCCAAAAGTGCTGTCAGAAGTGCTCCTTAAGCGTATAGTCTGGAATGAGAACCTTGAATATTGCCAGATTTGGCAAAAAAAAAAGTGATTTTAAAAGCAATTAAACTTTTCTAAAAAAATGTAAGTGGGAAATTAAATGCATAATATTTAATTGAAATTTTATGATTTACAATTATTAGTAATATTAATGCTTTAGGCATGCATGTATACGTACTACAGCTACCACTAGAGTTAAATACTTTACTGAAGGTTGAAGTTACTGTAACAGATGGTCAAAATCTGTCTTGAACAGCTGTCATATGGTCCCTTCTTTTCTCCAGGTGCATTTATTTGCCTGCTTTCACCTGTGAATTCAGAAAAATCCCATTGGATTGAATTAAGCAAGTGTAATGAAGCTTGCAAAGGAAGCCTAACAAGGAAAAAATTTGCATCAAACAGATTATTAGACACATCTGTTTTGAAAAACTACTTATTCTGTGTTATATTTGTTTTGTGATACACACATTAACAATCTGTATAGACTCTATTGTTAATTTTTATTGTTCTGTATAACACCATTTACATTGTTCCTTTAGTCAAAACAAATTTGGATTCCTGTTTACATGATTCAAATATTTATTAAAAATGCTTATTACTTCAAATTTATTGAATAACTGAAAATAACAAGAAGGTATTAAAAAGACCAAGACACCTTTATATCAAGGATAAAATTTTAAAATAAAAAATTACTTAAAACATTATTTAAAATTATTTAAAATAAAATTACTAAAATAAACATTTGATAGATAAAACAAAACTCAACACTAGGCAAAAACTCAACATGTGATTGATTTTGAAGGAAGATATAGAAGAGAGAGGCTTAGCATTTATAACACACATACATGCACATATATAAGTTCTATTTATTTATACATAAGTGACAGTGTGTATTTTCATCTCTAAAAACTGAATCTACATTTTTCTTTAATGCACATGGGACATTATTCAAGATAAATCAAATGTTGGGCCATACATAATGCCATAAAATCATGAGGATAGAAATTAGATTATGATGAACTAAAAATATAAGCAAATTATATACAGAAATAAGTAGAGATATTACTTTAATATCTGGAAAATAGACAACTCACTATGTCAGAGAAGAAATCAAAGTAAGACCAAAAGATTCCTGGAAATAAATGAGAATTAATACACAAATTATCAAAAGTTGTGAATTGGAGTAAAAGTAGTCATAAAAGAAAAATATCTATATATCTTTTCAATATTTATCAAGAAGGAAAAGGGCCTTAATGTTATAGCATAATAAATTGGGAATAACCAACGAAGTGAGTCAAATAAATTGGGAATAACCAATGAAGTGAGGTAAGTAGAAGAAAATAATAAAATAGAATAAAAATTAATAGATTGGACATCCAAAATAAGATATCAATCAAAGCAAAAGTTATTCTTTGAAAAGCTTAACTAGGTTAATAAAGTATTAACTATACTCACAAGGAATAGAAAGAGAACCTTCTAACTCAGATAATGTCACAACTGATACTATTAAAATTCAAAGAATAATTAGAGATTACTTCAATACTTTTTTTTTCCATAAATGAAAGAACTTAGAAGATGTGGTTCAATTGCTTTACTCCTTTCAGCTTACAGGTTTGAAATAAGATGATGTGGAATACCAAGCCAGAGCTGTCACTATGGAGGAAATTGAAATGTCTATCAACAGACTTCCCTAAAACAAAAGCACAGTCATTGATAATACACTCAGATTCTTTCAAGCCTTAAAGAAGACTTACTGCCAATATTTTTCAGGCTTTTCCAGAAAATTGAAGAAACACAAATACTCTCAAACATTTTATACGATGCTAACATCCCCCCTGATACCAGAAGCAGACAAAGTTGCCTCTAAAAAAAGAGAATTACAAGTCAATATCTTTCAAGAATACAGATGCAGAGACCCTCAACTAAATACTAGCAAATAGAATCTAGCCATTCAAAATAATAACATTACCAACTTATTTTTATCCAGGGGATGAAAGGATGGTTTAACATACACATATCTATCAACGTAATACACCATATCAATAAAAATAAAATTTAAAAATTATTATGGCAATAAATTCAGAGAAAGCATTTGACAAGATCCAGCATCTATTCATGATAAAAACCTGGGGATCTAATGAATCTTTCTTAATAACGTGAATACTTTGAAATGAAAGTTCAAGTAGATTATCAATTATTCTTTATAAAAGGATAATAAACATGGAATTTAATAAGGAAAGCCTCTAAACAAGTGGTGCTGTGAAAAAAAATAGTCAACTCATGAAAAAAAAGTGAATTTAGTTTTCTTGTTAATGTTACACACAAAAGTTAAATCATAATGAATGAATGAAAGACCTTTATATCAGTCCTCAGTCTATAAGGTACATAAGGAAAATGTAGCTAGAAAACAGTATGGGGTTGAAGTCAATAGCATCTTCAACAATGATGAAACAGCACTGGTCTAGCATGATAAATAGATATGGGCTATATTATAATAAACTGTTTATGCACATCAAAAGAAATGGTGATGAGGCTACAATGATACCATCAGAATGGGAAAAACTATTCATTTTAATTATGACATAATATATAATTTATAAGGCACTAGTAAAGCTTAACAGGAAAAAAAGCTAACCCCATCCCAAAATGGAAAGATGTTAACAGATATTTCTAAAAGAGGAAATACAAATGGCCAAAATCCACATTAAAAAAGTGCTCCACAACACTCATGATCAAGGAGAAAGGAAAAAAAAGTGATATCATTTCACATCACCTCACAGAGACTGGCACACATCACAAACATGAACAACCTGCAATGGGGAAGTTGAGGAAAGACAGTGATTGTCATTCATTGCTGCTAGGAGTGCCAACTGGCCCAGTCTTTTTGGAAAACACACACACACACACACACACACACACACACACACACACATATATATATATATATATATATATATTTAAAACAAACAAAAAAATTAGAAATTGAGCTTCTATATAACCAGCAATAGCATTCCTAGGAATATACCCTAGAGGTCCAAAAACACAACACATACAAACATTCGCATCTCTATGTCCATCGCAGTAATCGCAGTACTATTTATTATAGCAAGAATATGGAAACAATTTAAATGCCTGAGAACATATGATTGAACAAAGAAATATTTGTGCATCTATACAATGGAGTACTACACAGCTGTTAGGAAAAAATGTATAAGTGGATGGAGAGAGTATTATGCTGAACAAAATGAGTCAGATGGAGAAGAATATACATAGAATGATTGCATTCATTAGTGGAATATTAGAAGTATGATAAAGTAATAATATCCAAAGACAAGCGATGAGTTATAGTTCACTGAAGGAAGCTTGTTACAAATAGTGTAGAAGTGAAGTTAGGGTAGATAACGGAACAATATGTCAAGAATTGTTAGATTCTAGACTAGAACATATCACTAAAAAAAAAGTGATATGAATTATACTCGTTCAGTAGTAGTATTGTAAACTATAGTGTCTAAAAGGAAACAAAAAGCAGAAAGAGAGAGAGAAAGAGACAGAAAAGAAAGAGACAGAAGTGAGAGTAGAAAAGTGACTCAGTGGCTGGAAGGGAGATAGTAGGAATGGAGGACTGGAGGAAAATTGGAGATATTGATAGTCAGAAATGTGTACTGTTGAAGAGTTTATTATATATTATGACTGAAATCCTATCATGAATAACTTTGTAACTGTGGAGAAAAAAACTGGATTATGAACAATGATGTAAACTACAGTGCTTAAATAAAGTTTTTTTTTGTTTGTTTTTTTTAAATAAAGTTTTTAAAAACTCTTTCAAACATTATTTCTGGGGACAGAAAAAAAGCACAGTGGTAGGGCTTTTAAGCATGGCACGAGGCTGACCCAGGATGTTTCCCAAATGGTCCCACGCGCCTGCCAGGAGCGATTTTAAGTACAGAACTAAGAATAGTCTCTGAGCACCACCATTTGTGGCTCAAAACCCCAAAACAAACAAAGGAACAGCACAAATTATTTCTGCAAATCTATTTGATTCTTTTTGAATGCAGGATTAGACTAAATGTAAGAGAAATGACCACTTCATTTTTACAAATTTGTATCTCTGGATAAAATTTTATTCTTTGTTCTTTTGTTTATTTGTTTTTGCCTCCTAAGTAATGTTTAAGAAGCTATAAGCCATTGCTTGTGATAGTCAAGGAACCAGTTCTGAAGGTTCAATGTTAGCACCTTGTCAATGGAATGTTGATTCCAGCCTTAGGTGCTGCATACTCCCCAGGCTACAGTTCAGAATCACTAGGGCCAGTGCTGGTGGGAATGTTGAGAGAAAGGAACTCTTATCCACTGCTGGTCGGAAAGGCTGTCTAGTCCAACCTCTATGGAAAGCTATATGGAGATTCCTCCAAAAACTGGAAATTGAGTTCCCATTCGACCCAGCTTTTCCACTCCTAGGGATATACCCTAGGAATACAAGAATACAATACAAAAAACCCTTCCTCACACCTATATTTATTGCAGCACTATTCACAATAGCCAGGCTCTGGAAACAACCAAGAGGCCCTTCAACAGACGAATGGCTAAAGAAACTGTGGTACATATACACAAAGGAATATTATGCAGCTGCCAGGAGAGATGAAGTCATGAAATTTTCTTATACATAGAAACTATTATACTGAATGAAATAAGTCAGAGGAGGAGAGATAGATACAGGATGGTCTCACTTATTTATGGGTTTTAAGAAAAATAAAATACATATAAATAGGTGCAGAGAATGTATTTGACACAATCCAACACCTATTCATCACAAAACTTCATAAAATGGAGTAAATTAATAGTGTTGTTAACTTATTTACTGTAATTATAATTGCTTTATATTTATTTTATATTTAGTTATTTTATTTTATGCATGAGTTTTACTTAAGTATTCTCAAGTTTTTTTCCTGTGGATTGTGGTAAATGGTTTTTACAAGTTTATTATATTATTAGACAATGAGCAGTTATATGCATATTTTATTTTAGTATAAATACATAGCAATTTTGATAGAGATGTTATTACAATTTTGCTTTTGCTTCTCTTTAGATATTTAAAAAACTCCCTCAATTTTATATAGTAACATTGTATTTGGTAACATAATTTTTATTTTATATATTTAAATCTCTTAAATTATATACTAGCATTAATGATATTTAATGCTAGTGATATAAAAATGAAGCAAAATCATGAGTTTAAAAGTGAAGTAAATTCTAGTTCATTTCACATACTGTATTTCATTTTCATCTGCCTCAAGAACAGACTTTCCCTTGAGTTTCTATTACTACCTGCTAGTAAGCTGTTTATGTGAGGTAAAGTTAAATAATTTTCAAACTGTATTTTTTCTTTGGAGTTTCTGAGGAATAATCTATTTTCCTGTATTTCAAATATGAAAGATAATTGTTTTTCCTTTCTCTAACTTTCCTGTATTTCTCACACAGCATAGCTTCCATATATACTTCCTCAATTTGGACAGCACTGCCTTTAAGAGAATTATAAAGTATCTCTGATTTAATCACAGTAATGTTCTCTGTAATATAAGAAATCTAAAACAAAATCACACTATCATTAATATATGATCTGATAGTCACACCAATTTGTTTAATCATGTAAAACCACTTCAGTATTCCATTTTGTAATGTAACTATATATTTATACTAGAATAATTTTCTAGATAGGAATATTATATGTATATTTAGTGTTTCAGTGCATAAAACAGCCCAACTAGGACTTTAATTGTGAATATATATGTGTATACATATTACATATAATAAATATTGTACTATTATTATAGTAAAATATTATAGCAAATGTAAATTTCTAAATGAACAAATGATTGTATTAAATGTTTTATTTTTAATTACCATTTTTAATTTCAAAAATTACCATTATTTTTCAATAAGTACAGAAACATTTTAGAGAAGTTGTGGTATATCCATACACATACATGCAATATATTCATGTTATATATGCAATACATATACATTTAACATGATATATTTAACCAAGAAAAGGAATACAATTCTGCCAAACTTTTAGATCAAAGACTAAATTATATTATTTTTAATTATCATTTTATTTAACAATTTATTTATATTTACCCAGGTTTTATAATTATATGATATTTATATGCCTATTGGATCAGTACACATTCCTTGCATACATCTCATTTTAGTTCAATCCTCAGTTCCACAATAGACCCCTACAACCACTAGTACAGCCCTGGAACAAAAGAAATGCCTCTAACATGCTGCATATTTACATTTTATTTTTATATGTTTTTCATTTTTTGAAACACACCTAGTTATAGTAATAGCTTACCTATAGTCCTATGTTCAAGGATCACTCCTGGAATGTAGAGGGGATCATATCTTATTATATTAATCAGACAAAGACCTGCTGTATGCAAGCAATAACCCCAGTGCTATTCATCAGCATCTATTTTTATATAATAATTTTTATTTTGACCAAAGTGGATTATATATCTTTCACAGTAATATTTTAGGTACATATTAACATTGAATCAAGGGAATTTTCACTACTAAAGTTGTCCTCCCTTCACCCCCATTCCCAGCATGCATCCCATATCCCTCTCCCTTATCCCCTGGCTGCAAGTATAAGTGGTGCCCTCTATGTCTAGCTAGCTGTAAATTCAGTATTGATTCTGTTGTCATTGACTTTGGATTTGGTGTTTAAGTCTGATCATTTTTATTACTACTTAGTGCAGCATCTATTTTTTTAAACTAGTGATAAAATAAAATTAAAACCAAAATGCTTGTAGTGAAATATTGAAAAAATAAATTATCCAAAAAAGATCTGAAAAAAGGTATTAATGTTTTTCTTTCTGGTCTATGTTCTTTTTTTTTTAATTATTTTTTATTTTTTAATCATAGTGGTTTACATGATATTCACAGTAATATTCCATTTACAAATAAACATTGAATCAGGGGAATTCCCATCACCAAGTTGTTCTCCCTACACCTCCATACCCATTCTGTCTCCCAAGTCCTCCACCCTCTCCCCAGGGACTTCTAGATTGAGTGACTCCCTCTGTTTCTGGTTTATCACCTGGTGATCTTATATCTGATTGGGCTTGGTGTCTCCATTGCTTCTCCCTCTGATTGGGAAGCAGGTTTAGGGAGAT
>PVKC010048246.1:0-10927 GCA_004027635.1 Crocidura indochinensis | reverse complement strand
ACACACCATCTACCTGCCGTAGAAAACATTAAGATTTCTTCAGCAATATTATACTCCTCTGAAAACTTGACAGGAATCAAAGGAAAAGAGGAGCCACTTATTAATTTTCTTTGGGGCCAATTGTTTCTTTCAGACTCTTATGTATGTGCTGATTTCTGGAGCTGAACAGCAGAATCATAACCTAGTACTTGGTTAGTAATTATATGGTGCATTGTGTTGTAGGGTTGTTACATGCTTGGGTGTGGGGGGGGGAGAGAAAAACCTTAGAAGTAGCAATTCTTTGCCTTGTCATTTTGAAAGGGGAAAAAATCTATATTTGGTATTCATTGAAAGCATGTCTAAATTAGCGATGTGGGCATTTTTGTTCCTCCTTGAACAAGGCTTTTATATCTCTTCTCTGCGTAGTGAATACTGAATACAGAAAGAGGTGAAGTTACAAAAGAGGCCAAAGTATTACATAACCCAAATCGGATAAACAAACCCATCTACCTGGGAGGCTTCCTGAATATCGATGCTGACCCTGGGTGATGAGCAAAGAATTCTAAGAGGCCAGCATTGAGTGCATAAACTTGGGCATCAAATACAGGTTGCAGAGCAGAATGGAACTGAGCCCACTAGCCTGGGATGTTATTACTCCCATATTCTGAGCCTCTTTTTTCTTTGGTTTCCCCTTCACTCTCTTAGCTCCATGTTCAATCCTCAGACCCTGTATAATGTCGTGTATAATCTCTCTCTCAAGTGCACGTAGGATGTTTGACTTCCACATAATAAAATTTGGCTAGTACAACTTATTTATTATTTTATTAATTTCCTGTTAATAAAATTTGGCTTGAAGGTTAGATTATATGGCAAAGGCAATAGGGTATGTGTAAGGCTGCACCTTAGAAGATTACAGTGACAGCTCCCTCCTGCAGACTGTGAAGAAATAAAGCTGCCATGCTGAGACAGGACTCCTGATAAGGAACACAGAGAGTCTCTAAAAAAAGGAGAGTGTCTCAGATGAAAGACATAAGACATATATGTCTCTCTGCCTGGTTCTACAGTATCAGAAAACAATTCTGCCAAGAACTAGGTAAGTTTGAATGGGAAGGCCCAGCTGAGACCTTCACTATTACCTTCTGAGACAATGCTCAGAGGACCTGGTTCAGCTCTGCCTAGACTACAGGACTAATGAGAGTGTAAAATTCGAAATACAATTTGTTTTAATCCACTAAGTTTTATGGGTATTTGTTATTTAGTAAGAAATACAAACATAGTATGGAAGCAAAAGTAAAAAATCCACAGAGTCGGGAATGAAGCAATATTTTCTTGAACCATCCAAAAGAAGACATCAAAAGGAGATAGAGAATATTATGCAGCCACTGAAAATGATGAAATAACATCAAAGATACTGGAGGATATCAACTGAAGTGAGTGCTGGATGCTGTTAACAATCTCGATTAAATATAACTAGGGAATAGAAGGTATCAAAGGTTGTCAAAATAGTGATTTTAGATTAGGGAAGTAATAGTATCAAGGAAAGGAAAATGGATGGGGGAATCAAGAAGAGGAGGTCCTAAAGTTCATGGGCAAGGGCCAGGTCATTGGTACTGTAGAGGTAAAGTACCTGTACATAGCTGAACCACAAGAACAATGCTACAATATTTAAACTTTAAAAATGTATCTGTTAGACTGGAGTAGTAGTACTGTGGGGAGGATGCATACCTTGCATGCATGGTTCAATCCCTGTTAACCTATATGGTCTTCCGAGTCCAACCAGGATTGATCCCTGAGCACAGAATCAGGAGGAAGCCACTAGGATTGACAGATGTGGTCCAAAATACTAAATTAAAAATGTATCTGTCAACACAAGTTAGGTTGGGGATTGGGAAGGAATCTGGGGTAAGCTATGAAAGGATGAAGACATGGGCAGAAGGGATGGAGAGGGGAATAATGTATGCCTAAAAATTCATTGTAAGCAATGATACAAAAAAAAGTTTGTGCATCCAGAGAGAAAGAGAGTTACAAGGCACTGCTGTAACTTACTCAACTATAAAGCCTTGTGTTCCTCCTCCTTATTGTATAATGCCTATGTTTTTATGGAGAAAATTTCAAGGTACCAACCAAGACAATAGGATGTGTCTGTTTATCTATAAAATTGTTATTATATTAGAATATTTTAACATGTAAATATAAGACTAGCTCACATGTATGCACGCTACTCATTTTTTTCAATTAAGAGGTGATTATTCACGTAGAATAAGTTGTTTTTGAAGATTCCAAAGATTTCTCTTAAACACAAAGCTTCACATGCATTTCAATTGCTCCCATTAAAAATTGAAGTACACACAATTAATGCAATAATTGCTATAGAAAAGAACTAAGAAAACTGGATTTAATTAAATTCTTTGAAGTCACATATAATTGAAGCCAAATTTACCATCTGTGGGTATATCTGTTTTATAGAGTGGTATCTAGTAAATAACAGTATCAGATCTAATTATTTAACTGAGATTAGTATCTAATGGTTTTTCTTATCTCTAGTACTGACTTTTAAATATACTCTGTTGAAAAATCAAGACATATAACTAAGCTGTTCTTAATTTTCTATTCTTCATTATTTGGATTCCCAGTTAATATACAAATAGCCATATTTTTTCAACACTTGTTTTTTGGATTTCAGGCATGAAATATTTCAATACCCTTCCCAAGTATCTATTTAACTCCACCATTAACCACCATGACTCCCATCAGTTCACTTCTACAAGAGGCTTTTAATACAAATTTTGCATTGTTATTTATAGGGCTTCATACATAGCACTATACCACCTTTCAGGATCACCTCTTCCTCATTGTTGAGCACTTTGACCACCATTAGCTTGATTCTCCAACCCCATTCTATCTCCCCTTTGTTGGGATGAAACCCCATCAAAGGACTTCTTTTCTTTTGGAATACTGGTTATCATTGTTCTTTGTTCCAAATTATGTTTTGTCATATTCCACATAGGAGAGATTTGATTCTGTGTCAATCTCTCTTCCTCCAACTTCACATAGCATGATAGTCTCCATATCCATACATAGAACAGCAAATTGCATGACTAACTATTCTTATGCCTAGTAATATTCCATCTTATAGATGTACCACAATTTTTGTATCTAGTTATCTGTTCTTGGGCACTTGGGTTGTCTCCAGATTCTGGCTACTGTGGGTTGAGTTGCAAGAAATGTAGGGTTGTATGTGTTTTGATCTAAGGCTTTTATGCTACGAATAGTGCATATTTTCCAACCAAATCCATGTGCTACTCAATCCTTCCCACACGAAAGGGTCCTCAAACTCAAGTCATTAGTCTTTTCAAAGCTTTATCCCATCCAACGTGACTCCTCTCTTTTGGAAGTTTCCTATTCTAGAACATTCCTTTAAGGACCCATTCCTTTGTTTCCGTGTGACCGCTCTTGGACTTAACCCAGCCAACAATCTAGCTCTGGAGGAATTCTGTTAAACTAGTGCAACCCTGAGTTCTTCTCCAAACATTCTCCTGCCTACCAATGATGAAGTGCCTTCTCTCTAGGACAATGTTCGTGTTTCTTCATTCTGATGTGTCAAACTATATTTGCTGTTTTCATTCACAGAGACATTCTGCTACTTTCTTTCACAGAGAAGAGGCAAAACATTGGGGGGGCATACCTTCTGATGTTCAGGGCTTACTCCTCTATTTTCACTCAGGAATAATTTCTATTTGGTGCTTAGTGCATCATACAGGGTCCTGAATATCAGACCCTGTCATCTTTGTGCAAGGCAAGCCCCCTACCCACTGTGCTGTCTCTGTGGTCCATGAGGCAAGGGATTTTTAAATTCACTGCCTATTTTCTTTTTATGAGCCACTGAAATTTATTCATTATTTTAAATAATGAACCAACAAACTGTTTAGCTCTCTTTTGATGATAAAAGCTAAGAATCAATGCTAATATAAGAAAAATTGTATCACTCATTTAGAGCAACAAAATCATATCGATACTTCCCTCTTTACTTATTGTGAGATATAATAACCCTTTTGCAAAGGAAGCATGCTTCATAATGCTCTCTCACATATAGTCACTTATAACTATGATTATATCATCTAAAAGCAACAATAGAGGCCTGAATGATAGTGCCCTTTTGCCTTGCACTCAACTGACCAGGATTCCATACCAAGAATGCCATATAGTCCCTATAGCACCACCAGTAAGATTCCTGAGTTCAGAGCCAGAAATAATCCCTAAACGTGTCAGGTGTGGCCCAAAAAGAAACAAAAAATAAACAGTAAATAATAAATAGGATATTTAATACATTTCATCACATCATTCCTTTTAGTTAAAAACATCAGTTTTTCCTCTAACCATTAGTATCCGTTAGAAAAAAGATGTATTTGATTCCTCGAAGAACCAAGCTGAAAATCCTGTGAGTTGGGTGACTGCAGGTGATTTAAAAAATATAACTCATGGGTTGTCTGAATAATGTCACCGGGTGCGGAGAGAATATTTATGACTGCTCCTTCATCAAATCATAAATTTCATAGGAATGAGGAAATTTGTTTTATTCACAGCAGAGAATGCTGATGAAATTTGCACAGGTAGAAGCTGTCGATTCTGGTGACATTAGTTGGAATTCAACCACTCTAAAAAATGAAAAGTACAACACCAAGTAGAGTCAAAAATCTTCTATTTTTTCCTCTCCCTGTTGAAATCTCAAATTAGATCCAAATCATTAAAGAGAAACAACGGATACTCTAAAGGCAGCATTTCTGAATATCATTCAGCATAGAAAAGTTTGGGGGGCAAA
The DNA here is from genome assembly GCA_004027635.1 of Crocidura indochinensis. NCBI lineage: Eukaryota > Metazoa > Chordata > Mammalia > Eulipotyphla > Soricidae > Crocidura > Crocidura indochinensis. The sequence goes on along the minus strand of PVKC010048246.1, from coordinate 6,129 downwards.
TTTGCTAAATGCGTGTGCCTCATCTTCAAGTATTTAGTGACTTGGAGACAATGGTCCAATTCACAGCTCAGAAAGCAGCCCCAGAAAGAAACTAAATCACTAAGTCCACCAGCCATAAAAACAGAGTCTGAAAATTGCCTAAGGAAGATGACTCCACTACTATTAAATTATCAGTGAATATATTTGAAGTCCTTATCCCCAGGAACTTCTGGGAAAATCTTAGTTGAAAAAGATGGGAGAGGGGAGCGAAATGTTCCCATGTGCTTCAATTCAGGTACAACACTCAGGTCCTATCTTCAAGCCAGATACAAATGAAATGCATCAAAGTAAAATGTCCTCTTTTGTTGAGAGCTTAGCTAGAAGACAGACCAGGTTTGCATAGACTAGAACTATATTTTATTTATTTTAGCCACATGGAAGTCTGCTCTGAGGTGACTGAGCTTATGAAAAGAAAAGCAGTGTGAGTTTGAAAACCAGTCAATATTTACTACGTGAAGTTTCCTCTTTATGGCTTTAAATAGGAGTCATTTAAATGGGAGAAAAAGCAAGCAAATAGGTAAATAATTCATAGAAGTAGAATCTGACACATTTTTGGAAGGGAATCAAATGCAATATTGATGCCTCTATAAAGAAAATGTTTTGTGTTGTTCAACTGGCTGGCTCAAACAAATGACAATATTGTTTTGACTCCGAAAAGAATTGTAATCCCTAATGAAAGGGACATGCTGATAAATTCTCTTGGAATTCAAATCCCCAAATTATCACACCAGAACACATTTCTAGGATTCTAGATCCTTCCAGATATATAGTCTTTTCTTTTAGCCACCACTGTCTTGTAGTGTTTCACCAGGTACTGAGATTTTTGGTGTGTTCAGTGTTGAGTGTGTTTTCCTTTCCTTTTCTTTTTTTTTCATTCAGGTTTGGGGATTTGACTAAAGCTTTGGGCTCAAATCATATCTACTGAAGCTATCCACCGGTTTGCTTCTCCTTTTCTTCAAATCAGCCAGGACTTAAAACAAGAGTTCACTTGCTGAGGGATGGAAGCCAGAAACAAGAGCTCTCCCTGGTGGACATGCCGGGTCAGACCACCTAAATAGAAATGATCCCTATGACGATCTGAAGAGTTATCCAAGTCACTTTGCAAGTTGGAATGCTTTTGAGCGCAACATAGACTTTGAAAGTCACCATCCCCCCAAAATAGGCTAACTGGAACCGTTCTAGGATATGGGAACATCTGGTCGTTCCACGTATTCAAGTTAAAAACAATCTATTTGTCTCAGTAATTGCAATAAAACAAGGAAGATAATTTACTTACCAGTGGAAGAGGAAGGGAAAAAAAGCCAGTGAGTTGATGAATAAAATGGTCTTCTGCTCCCATTGGGGGAGAATGTCCCCATTCTATCTGCTCCTAGCCGGAGTGGGGATGACAAGATGTGGGGTCTGAATTCAAAGAGTTACCAGTATGCAATTGGTTAAACCATTCTCAAATGAAGAAATTGCATTTATATTCAAATGTGTTCATAATCCAAATGACACATCATGGTATGATGTATCTTTGCTTTTACTTTTCTAAGCTTTGTAATGTCAAGAGATATCCACATTTGCAATTTATATTATAGCATTAGATTAATAACAAACTTTTCTATTTTAAGACCACAATTGCCAAATATATTTCAAATAAAGCTGCCAGTAGAAGAATGACGTGGAGAGGTGGCTCTGAGACTGCAGTTATTTACCAAATAAATGAAATCATCAGGTCATGGCAGTAGAAATGGCCAGACATAATCCCACTTCAGCTTGAATGAAAACAATTACATAATAAAAAAGGCAAATGGAAATGATTTTTCCTGAGTGCCAATAATTTAGATTTATGAGGTCATCTATACAAATTGCAATTTCTAATGGATTGCAAAACACGTGTCTGAGGACTTTCATATCCAATTGTGTACATTTTATTATCGTTTGAATAGCTGGAAAATTGGAGTCTTAAATTAAAGTGCAAAGATGGAGACATAAACCAACATTTGGAAAATGGATCGTGTAGAGAGATTCAATAAGCAGATACATTTTTACAAGAATTTTTATTATTATTTAGTCATATAAGTTGTGAAATTTCACTAGCTCTTCAGTCAAAGGGAAGTCTTCAGACTGTTAGAGGTAAATACAGACATTTCTTCTGTGGGAGGAAGGGGGCGGAGATTTCAATGTATGCCAAAGCACTTTCAAGTACTATTTTGGTAATTATAAGAACCTTACTTTACAGAGATGTATAAAATACACTTATTTTACAGATGAAGTGGCCAAGGCATACAATCTAAACAAGAACAAAACTCTACTGGGCTCCCTAAAGCAGGGTTTGAAATTTCCCACTGCCTTATAGCTTTCACTCGAATGGAGTTGGATAGACTCACAGCTGTATTCATACCAATTTCATCCTAATTATGTTTCCCTGAAATTGCACGACATGGGTTTTATTGCAATCAGGAGGTGTCCACTGTCTCCTTAATGAAAACCTGGGGAAAGACCCCAGCTTCATGGAACTTAATGGGGACTGATTATGTGGCTAAGTGCCTCCCCTTACCCCCTCCCCCGAGGACACTCAGCAATGCCTGGAGACCCTAATAGTTCATGCAGCCCCAAGGGTAGGGGGTCTAGATATTACCGGTATTTAGAAGGAAGGCACTAAGGATGTTGCTAAACAACCGACAATGTACAGAATAATCACCAATAACCAAGAATTATCCCATCTCAAATGTCAGTAGTGCTGCAACTTGAAAAACCATGTTTGAAGTGGGGGGAACGCCAAACCCCACCACTCCAGTGCCCATACTTTTTCTTGTTTTGTTTTGATTTATAACTTTTTGACTTTATTTTTCTTCTCTTTTTTTCTCCCACTTTTCTTTCTTTTTCATTCTTGTGGTTATTATTTAGAGATTTATTTTTATTTTTATTTGCCAGGTCCATTTTTTCTTTTTTCTTCCATTTTTCTTTTCTTTTTTTTCTCTCTTCTTTTTTTTTGGTAGTTGTCACCAATTTTTTTCTCCCTTTTTTCTTATCCTTTTCATCTCCAATGACGGTGGAATAGATGCTCAATCTACAACAAGCTGTAAAGTGGAGACCAGTTGCACTAGCATTCTGGGGGGTAAAGGAGGGAGATATGGCATGCATACTGGGAACAGGGGTGGAGGGAGGACAGCACTGGTGGTGGGAATGCCCCTCATTCATTGTCACTATGTACCATAAATGATGCAGTGAAAGATTTGTAATGCACTTTGGTCACAATAAAAATGTAAAATAAAAGAAAAACCATGTTTGAGACATTAGAATTGTATTTCCAAATGACTTCTTAGGATGAAAATCATCTTTTGATACTCCATAAGCACCATTTCTTTTCATGCCTGTAGGCTATAAAATCAAATAATTTCACAAGTAGTGTCCTGAGTGTGGGAACAAACTGCATCTGAGCTTGATGTTCAAAATTCAAATTAGCAATACATAGCGTTCTCCAACCACCACCAGTGGTCACTCCTGAGCACAGAAACAGAAATAGCTCCCGAGCACTGACATTTGATTGTAATAGAGTAAAGTTGATAGGCTGTTACTCTTCTGATTATTCCCGTTATTCCATATGTGTTAAGTAGTCAGAGGTTTTTAATAATATTTCTCTTTGGTATATGCTTCTCTGCCTGCTTTCCCACCTACAACCTTTCAGGTAGGGGACTATATTTGGATCTGAATAAATAGGAGTTAAACTGGGAAAATTGGGTCCTTTTGCAGCTGGCTTGCGAGCTCTAGGGTTTTGGAGCAGCTGGCCGGTTGGCAAAGGATTTTGTGTCCAACCATCTTGCCCCTTTTTTACCCTCTTGTCTGTGTGGATTAATTGCTGCGGATCTATACAACCGGAACTGCTTCCTCTGTCCTGGTTGGACAGGGGAATGGGAATTGTCTTCCCTCCTGGGAGCTCTGTGGAAATCAAGCCTCAAACAATCTCGTAGAATATGTAACCCTACACACATGTTCTTAGGATATTGGAGTAAAAAAATTCTCCTGTTGACCTTGAAAAGATCAGCTGCCATGCTCCGACCTGCCTAAGAAGTGAGCCACACATCTTGAAACTGTGGGTGATCTCTACATACTGAGGGTTGCCTCCAACTGCCAGCCAGGAAGAAACCTGGAGACTCAGTCCTATACCCTCAATTCTGTGAATAATTTAAGTAGGTTTGATGAGGAAAGTGGTGTCTTTCACCAGCTAAGGTTCAGATGGCATTGGATCCCTGTCTTATTCCAGAATTGTGAGCTTCTAAGTTCCTAAACAGAGGAGCTCTTTAAACTATGCATGGAAACTGTGACATAATTATGTGTCTTGTTTTAAGCTATCAAATGGTTACACAGTCATAGCATGATGTCATATAGAAAAACAATACGAGCAGTGTTCGAGAAAAAGTATGTACAGATGTGAGGACTACACTGAGCACTATACTCCCACATTCTCCCACTAGAGATGTCCAGCCCCCGGTGAGCATCGCAATGAAATAAAATGTTTGCGACCATCTGCCATGAAAATAACAACACTGACAGAGGAAAGAATGAGGGAAAGTATAAGGGTTACACTTATCTTTTATTACTGAACTGACTTGCAAACAAAGAGGAGGAAAAATGTGTAGGTGACGTGGCAATTCAAATGGTATCTGGGGGCCACTTGGCAGCAGGAGTTCAAAGGGAAAGACATTCAGAAAAGTGTAGTTTTTCCAAGCAAAATTCTAAAAGCCTCTATCGCATTCTCAATAATTTTACTTCCAAAATCTCCCAGATCATCCCTCAATAAGCATGAATATAAAATGTTTCCCCATGAGAACTGGTCATACTAAGGCCTAACAAAGGAAGTCATTGCTGTAGCTTTACCATGTAAGGAGGAAAATTTCTAGAAGATGAGATCCTTCAATTTTAGCTCCATACTCATTTCTCATGCCTGTTAGAAACTGAGATACTAAACATGAGTTAATAAACACAGAGTCCATTCTTCCATCTACAGTTCCCAGAAGATTCAAATAAGAATTATAAGATTATAATTATAAAATTATAAGAGAATCCATTCAAATCACATAAAACAAAAACGATAATGGGTATGCTTAAACAGCAGCATTTCTAACAGAAAAAGTACTCTTCATAGGGAGAAGACCGGCAATACAATCAGAGGAAGATTTATTCAAGTAAACAAAATAAATTTTAAGTGAAAAGTGAATTAATAAAACAGTGAGATGAACAGGGTACTGGCACAGCGGAAGAAATGAATTAAGAATAAAAATGATATTGTCTATGAGTAAAAGAGAACTGACAGCAGATAGATAGTGTTTGGAGAGCTTGAGATAACAGAGCTGATGTGATATGAACTTATCTAGAGCTGGAGTCAGTAGGGGTGGCAAATGTATCTGTGAGATAGTGAGAGAGAGAGTGAGAGAGAGAGAGAGAAAGGGATGCTGTAAAAGGTCTATTCAGAGAATAATTCAGGCAAGGAATTTCTAGAAGCAAGAATAGTTGGGATGAAATGCTAAGGATAGATCATTAATGACTAAACAAAGTGTGGGAAATTCTCTTTATAGAGGAAGGAGAACAGGAGGGACTTTAATTGTACTATTTTAACAATCCTCAATCTTAGGAGCCTCTGAGGTAAAATCTGAACTCTCCAAAGCAAAACAATAGCACAGAGCTGTAGCTATGAACAGGCTGGACTATAGATTTTTCATAACCTCCTGATGCCTGGAACATTCTGGAATGATTTCAGAGTACTTGAGGGTGTGGCCCAAAACCCTCTCTAAAAAGGAGATAGCTATCCAGTTGATCTTCTGTAGTTCTCAATGAGAAATCAGAAAAAAAAACTTCTAATCCCATCAAAAAATGGGGAAAAGAAATGAACAGACATTTTGATAAAAAAGAAATACAGGGCCCGGGAGATAGCATGGAGGTAAGGCGTTTGCCTTTCATGCAAAAGGTCATCGGTTCGAATCCCGGTGCCCCATATGGTCCCCCGTGCCTGCCAGGAGCAATTTCTGAGCATGGAGCCAGGAGTAACCCCTGAGCACTGCCGGGTGTGACCCAAAAACCAAAAAAAAAAAAAAAAGAAAAACAAAA
>PVKC010048245.1:0-10934 GCA_004027635.1 Crocidura indochinensis | reverse complement strand
TTTTTTTTTGTTTTGGTTTTTTGGGTCACACCCGGCAGTGCTCAGGGGTTACTCCTGGCTCCATGCTCAGAAATTGCTCCTGGCAGGCACGGGGGGACCATATGGGGCACCGGGATTCGAACCGATGACTTTTTGCATGAAAGGCCTTACCTCCATGCTATCTCCCGGACCCCGAAATGAACTCAGACCTCCTTCTATTGACATGCACAATAATCAAATCAAAGTACATGAAAGACTTTTGTTGTTGTTGTTGTTGTTGTTTTTTGGGCCACACCCAGTAACGCTCAGGGGTTACTCCTGGCTATTCGCTCAGAAGTTGCTCCTGGCAGGCACGGGGGACCATATGGGGAACCGGGGGATCGAACCGCGGTCCGTCCTAGGTTAGCGCAGGCACCTTATCTCCAGCGCCACTGTCCGGCCCCCTATATTTATTTTTATTGTATAGGCTTTATTAAAATAATTCTAACATGCTTGGCTAGATTTACATTCTAGGTTTTTACCCAAGTGGTGGCAAATGCCATTATTTTGTTGTAGTTGCTTCGTTTTTGTTTTGGGGCCACAGCTAATGGTGCTCAGGGATTTACTCCTGGCTTTGCACTCAGGAATTACTCCTGGCAGTGGTTGGGAACCATATGGGGTGGTGGGGACCAAATCCAGATTGGCTTCATACAATGCAAGTGCCTTACTTGCTGTATTATCTAACACTGGCCTCTATTAATTTCGTTTGTTTTTTTGTTTTGTTTATGGACTATATCTAGCAGTACTCAGGGGTTACTCCTGGCTCTGTGCTCAAAAATTGCTCCTGGCAAGCTCAAGGGACCACATGGGATGCCAGAAATCCAACTGGGGTCTGTCCTGTGTTAACCGAGTACAAGGCAAATGCCCTGCCTCTATGCTATCTCTCTGGCCCCTGAGAGAAATTTGTGATTTTTTGTTTGTTTGTTTTTGGGTCACAACTGGTGGTGCTCAGGGGTTATTCCTTTCTCTTCACTCAGAAATCACACCTGGCATGCACGGGGGACCATATGGGATACCGGGATTCAAACCACTGTCGATCCTGGATTGGCTGTGTGCAAGGCAAATGCCCTACGGGTGAGCTATCTCTCCGGCTCCCATTTTGTGATCTTTCTTATTTCCTAATATAACTTTTAGTATTTTACAGTTTTCTATAAAGGACATAGTTTTTCACCCAGTGTCCATAGATTTTGATATTTTTCTATTTTAATTTCTGTAGTGTTTTCATGCTGTTCAAACTATTTTCCAAATTTCCTCTGAATTTCTTCATTCTGTGAGTTCCTCTAAGTGTGCCTTTTTGTTTCTCACCATCTGGAGACTTCCATGTTATTATATATATATATGTATATATAATACATATATATACGCGTATATATATTTTGGTTTTGGGGCCATACCCGGTGGTGCTCAGGGGTTACTCCTGGCTGTCTGTTCAGAAATAGCTCCTGACAGGCACTGGGGATCATATGGGACACCGGGATTCTAACCAACCATCTTTGGTCCTGAATCAACTACTTGCAAGGCAAACGCTGCTGTGCTATCTCTCCGGGCCCTCCACATTATTTTTTGCTACAGATCTGGGGTGAGAGAATATGCTCCCCATTACTGACACTTACTGAGACTTCAGAGCTATAGAGACTGTCTTGGTATAGGATTAGTTCACACCCAAAAGATCAATTCACATCTGTCAATTGGTTCACACCCAGAGGGTCAGTTAACACCAGTGTTGGTTCACACCCAATCAGTTCACACTTAGAGGATTAATTCACACTTGGGGTGTATCTAGAGGGTCAGTTCACAGTGATTCACACCTAGAAAATTGATTCATATTCAGTGGATCTGTTCAAATCTCGAGTCACATTCAGTGGATCTGTTCTAACCCAAAGGGTCAGTTTACACTCAGTGATCTACACCCAGATGATGTGTACTCCATGGGGTATTGTGTCCAGTCATGAGGAGTTGCTCCTGTTTAATGCTGTGGAATTCTGTATTCCTGTTGTTGTTGTTGTTCTGTATTCTTTTTAGTTGTTTGTTTAGTTTTGGTTTGGGGGCCATTTCTGGCTGTGCTCAGGGGTTACGCCTAGCTCTATGCTCAGGGATCACTCCTGGAAGTCTTGGGGGGCCATCATATGGAGTGCTGGGGTCAAAGCGGGTAGAAGCATACAATGCAACTCTCTGTATCCTCTTTGTGTACCTTTTATGTGATTGTTTCTGATGTTATATTTTATGTAGGGGAATGTGTTTCTATGTAACCATCAGTCTGCTGATTTTACCAGTGTGAGTCATAACAATTTTACCTAACTTGCTTTTGTTCTAATTGTCACTAATGTTTCCTCTGTGTTTATTTAGGAGCACATCAGACAATGTTGTTAATTTTTGTTTCAGCTGTCACGCATAATCCAGAGAGGGCAAGAGAAGGAAGAAGCCCTATTGTGCTTCTCTGTCCTCATTTTTTTAAATTGTTCTTTCTTCCTGATGTTTCATGGTTCCTTCTTTTTATCATTTCCTTCTAGGGTTAAAGAACTTCCGTTATAGTTGTTGTTTAAGGGATGGTCTTCTGGTGACAAATTCTTTGTTTCCCTTCTTTGGGAAGGTCTGAATTTCCCCTTCATTCTGGGAGGATATTTCTCTTGGTTCTTTCCTGTCAGTACTTGAGAAGTAGACTGTCTTTCTGCCTCCATGGTTTCCACAACAAATCTGCTCTTATTTTTACTGTTTTGTTTGTGTCGGTGGGGCAGCCATATCAGGCTGTGCTTAGTCCTGGGATAACCCCTGCTGGGATTCAGGGGATCATTTTGCAGTGCTGGGATTGAACCTTGGTTGGCCACCTGCTGTGGTCTGCTGATAGTTTCCTTAGACACCCCCTACTGGTGGCTTGTGACTTCTGTGGAGAGTTGTGACTCCAGTAGTGCTCCTGGATACCAGAGAGAAGGAACATATGAGATGCCACCAATCAGTGGGCCAATTACCACCAGCACATGACAGGGCACCAGAAAGGGTAGTCTGGGTTGATGACTGGCTAACTGGTGACCTCCTGGCTGTGTGCATGACCTTGTCTGACATAACTAGGGTAGATATGTTGGGGTGTCTCATTGAAGCCTCCTGGGGTCAGAAATCTCAGAATTATTTTTTTGTTTGTTTGTTTTTGGTTTTTGGGTCACACCCGCCAGCGCTCAGGGGTTACTCCTGGCTCTACACTCAGAAATCGCTCCTGGCAGGCTCGGGGGACCATATGGGATGCCAGAATTCGACCCACCGTCTTTTTGCATGCAAGGCAAGCACAAAACCTCATGCTTTCTCTCTGGCCCCATAGCACTTCTGACATAGGACTTTACACATAGGACTGGGTGTGTCATGTGTGTCTGAGGGCAGCTTTTTGGTAGTTCTGTCAGTGCCTGTTGGTGCTGTGAGCACTTTTAGCTCTAAGTTTAGTGATACAGAGTGGGATGAAAAGCCCAGGAAATGTCATCATAGTGCTTCTTGGTTCCCAGGTCAAAGTCCTTTCACCTTCATTTGATGCTGAGGACTAGAAATTATTTTTTATTGTACCTTTCAAAATGGGTAGGAAAGCTACAAATGGGCTAAATCCCAGAGTGATACTCAAGGAATTTGTTTTTTAATGGTTGGGGGGAAAATCCAAAGGAGAATAATTTCCTTCTAGGGTTAAAGAACTTCCTTTATAGTTGTTATTTAAGGAATGGTCTTCTGGTGGCAAATTCTTTGTTTCCTTTCCTTGGTCCCCAACAGTCATTTCAGAGTCCCCAGAGAGCATGTTCTGAAGAAGGGCCTCTCCTGGTTGCTCCCTGTGCCCTCCCTGATCCAGTGGTGTGCCCCAGCTCCTCCATGAAGTTCTCATTCCTAGCCCTTTACAGAAAGTCTCTTATTCTCGATTCAGATCTAGATAGGTAAGTCCAACTGAAGGAAAAAGCTCTTGAAACTTCAAAGTTCCTGAAAATTAGTGAGCAGAGGAAGCAGCCTGACAGAAAGCAGGTCAAAAGCTGGGAGGGGGTATTTGTGGAGGATGCGACTGCTTCTGGCTGCACCTGCTTCGGGCCTCCCACCATCTGCTCTGGTGCAGCCGGTACCCACAGGGACGTGACGTTTGCTGGTGTTGCCCTCCCCGGTGATTGCTGAAGAAACCTCAGGCAGTGCATTCAGGCTTCACTTGTCCAAGGCTGGCTGACTCACTTTCCACCCCATCATGTGCCACTGGCTTCTCACCTAATTCCAGAGTCCCAAAAGGTATTTTTGGTTTTTTGTTTTTGGGCCACACCCGGCTACGCTCAGGGTTTATTCCTGGATCTGCACTCAGAAATTACTCCTGGCAGGTTTAGAGGACCATATGGGATGTCAGGTGTTGGGTCCCATTTACACCTTGATTGGTTATCGATGAATCCTCAAAAAGCTCCCAGAATAAGAAATTGATTCTCATTCCCCTATCCCCTTGTGGGGGAGGAGATCTTGGTAATATTAATCTGCAGCAAATAATCCACACAGACAGGAGGGTAAAGGGGTAAGAAAGTCGGATGCAGAGTCCTTTGTCAGCCTACTTACTACCAGATCCAAAAAACACCTGGAGCCAGCTAGTAAACTCTACCCAAAGACCCCCGAGCACCTCGATCCCAGACTATTTATTAGGCTCTCAACAGCACCCCCACCTGGAAGGTAGAAGATGGAACAACAGGCAGAGATAATAATCTTATGGAAATGCTTTCATATATAACAATTCCCCCTTTTTAAGTAAAGCAACAATAATAAAATACAAAAGTAAGTAATATTTCTATAATTATAAAAGGAACAATTAAGCAATAAAGAAAAGAGCGGTTGTTTGCATAAGCGCATCACAGGGAAAAGTAAAGAAAAACTTCTAACCTAAACACAGGGTGTCCAAAACCAGAAACATGTGTCAAGGAATCAACTACAAGCTCCAGAGATGCTAGATCTATGACGTACAGGTATCGAACCCGGGTCTGTCCTGGGTTGGAAGCATGCCAGGCAAACACCCTACCGCTGTGCTATCACACTGGCCTAAAAGGTTATATTTCACAGTTCTGTCAAGTCTTAGAATGGCTTCAGGGAGAGAGATTATATCCTGCCATATTTTGAAGTCAAATAGATGTAAGTAATAAGGTCATTGAGGATCAGTTTTTGGGGTACCCCTACAGGAAGTGGACAGATGGGGATGAGGTCTCACTTTATCTTATGGAGTCCCTGAGTGAAGGATGTGCCTTTTCAGAGTGAGTGAGTGTCCAGATGTTACAAGTGCAGAAGTTGCAGACCCACAGCCTGGCATAGTATGAAGGAGCTCGGTCTCAACATAAAGCTTCAGAGAGAATGGTTGCCGAAGGACCTAGGTCTGGCAGTACTGTGAAATCCTACAGGAAGTTACAATCAAACTGGATTGGGCATAAAGATTTGTTCAGAAATAAGGAACCAGGGGCCAGGCGGTGGCACTGGAGGTAAGGTGCCTGCCTTGCCTGCACTAGCCTAGGACGGACCTCGGTTCATTCCCCCAGTTTCCCATATGGTCCCTTAAGCCAGGAGTGACTTTTGAGCGCATAGCCAGGAATAACCCCTGAGCGTCACCGGGTGTGGCCCCCCCAAAAAAAAAAACAAAAAACAAAACAAAAAAGAAATAAGGAACCAGTGAGATAATATAATGAGATAGTATAATGCCTTGCTTGCAGCCCAGATTCAATCCCCAGCACCCTACTTAGTCCCCTGAGTCATGCCAAGAGTGATTGTTGAGTGAGTGATAAGTTCAGAGTAAGCCCTGAGAACCTCCAGGTATTAGTCAAAAACAAAAACAAAAGAAATAAATAAAGGGGTTGTCATAAGTGATGGCACAGCGGGTAGGGCATTTGCTTTGCACAGGGCTGATTCAAGTTAGATCACTGGCATCCTGAGCCCACCAAGTGTGTGGCCCCCAAACAAACAAACAAACAAAAAACAAACAAAAAATAAGAGGGTCTGAAAAATGTATGATGCTGCTGAGAAAGGCCAGAGAGATATCATGGAGGTCAGGCATTTGCCTTTTATGCAGAAGTTCGGTGGTTCAAATCCCAGCATCTCATATGATCCCCCAAGCCTGCCAGGGGTGACTTCTGAGCATAGAGCCAGGAGTAACCCCTGAGCACTGCCGGGTGTGACCCCAAAACAAAAACAAAAAGTATGATGCTGCTGAGAAAGGAGGATGGGGTCTTGGGGAGAAATCCTGGAGATGGGCGTCATGGAAGTCTTGACTTGCAGGCTCTGTGCAAAGTGTCTCCCACAACAGCAGTAAGCAGTAGGCTTTGTGGCCCTGCGGTCAGAACACCAGTAATTGGCCCATAGCAAAGGAACTAGAATTCTGGAATTCTGGAACTAGAATTGAAGTCCAATCCATTTTCAATACCTGGACTTTTTGAGAGGGGTGGTGTGACTTTGGTTCACACCTGGTGGAGCTCAGGTCTTACTCCAGGCTCTGTGCTCAGGGAAATCTCCTGGTGGGGTTCAGGGGACCCTATGGGGCTTTGGGAATCAAACCTGCATTGACTGTGTGCAAGGTAAGTACCTTACCCTCTGCACTATATCTTGCTGGAGAGTTGGTGGAGGAACCGTGGAGAAAGGAAATTAGCCTGAGTTGGAACCAAGGATGCAGCTGGTCTGAGAAGCTGGCCAGGGCAGGTAGTGGGGAAGGTAGGTGTGGAAGGAGATGGGGTTTTGGATGAAGGGAGTGGATATGTTCAGTGGAACATGTGGGGGATCTTACCACGGGCACTCAGGGTGAGTCCCTGTGAGAGCCATGCCCACAGGGGCAGAGAATCCCAGGGAGGGATGGAGGTGTGAGCCCAGCTATGGTGAGTAATGGGGTGAATGTTGGGGGAACAGGGTATTTGAGTGGCAAGAGGCTGAGGGATGTCCAAAGTGTTGTTCCCCACAGGTGGGCAGGTATGAGGAGTGGAGAGACCCCTTTAAGTGGCTAAGTCCTGGCTCGGTCTGGGCTCCACTGCGTAGAGGTGATCCCTGAGAGCAGGAAAGCCAGAATGGCTGGGGGCCTGGATGCTCTGTCTGACTTCCAGCATGTCCTTCTCGCCTTGTCTCCTCTTCCTCCCACAGGAGGGGCCTGTGTGACCTCCGAGACATCTGAGTTTGTAAGTTCTGTTGAAGGGTTCAGAACACAGGGAGAAGGGGTTGGGAGTTTGCAGAGTCTCTGAGCTCAGGGGCCTCTGTCCTCCTGATAGCTGCTGATCAGTCTGTATACAGCGGGTCTGACCTGAGCATTGGTTTTCCTCCCTCCGGTGCAAAGGAAATGGCTGGTTAAGAACAGACCAGAAGCCAGGGTGAGATTTGCAACCCCCAGCGTGTGTCTCTGCAGGACCACGCTGACCCATCTGTGCAAGAATAGCTTGCAAGAATATGGCTTTCCCAGGAGCTTTTTGAATTACAGAGGGGGCGTTTAGCACCCTTTCCTGCTGCTGAGCCCTGGAGGCCATGTCAGCCAGTTGCTGACCATCACATCCCGCCTGGGAGTGCGACACCTTTCGGAAGCAGGGGTTGCCTCTAGGACTCCACCTTCTGCTTTGCACTTTTTGCACTGCCCACTGTCATGGCGACCGGGAATCACCAGGCTGCTAAGAAACCCGGGACGGAGTCCCAGAGCACAGGGCCCTGCAGCAGCACTCGTGCAGTTCCCCAAGCTCTAGCAAGGGGGCACCATACACTGATTTCTCAGGGCTTGGATCATAAAATAATCTGAATCAGGCCTCAGAAACAGGACATGTAGGGAAGTTGCTTGCCTTGCTCATGGTTGACCCGGGTTCAGTCCTCAGCACCACATAGGATTCCCTGAGCCCCACTAAAAGTGATATCTGATTTGTGGGCGTTATGGCCACCCCCCCCAAGAAACGAAACAAGAATTTTAAAATATCTGTGTCCTTTGATACATGCAAAAGCCCCCAGCTTTCTCTATCTTGGACTCCAGGAAATTGTGTGCCCCTTGTGTGGTCGGAAAAGTTGCACTGTGGGCACCTGCTGAGCATATGCTCTGCAGGTAGGAATGGCAGACTTGATGCCTGGTGCCACAAGGCACTGCTGGGTACCATGGTACTGCTGGCATGGCACCCCTAAGTCCAAATAAAGGGACAGAACAAGCCTAATGTTCAGGAGTGAGGACAGTATGTGATCTGAGCCATGGCAAGTGGTGGCCGGTGCACGGTTTTACCAGAGTGGCTAGCAGGGACATGGGACAGGGTTACTCTTCTGCTGTTCTCCCAGGAGTTCCTTTCTGGGCACTGCTTCTGCAGGAATGCTTCTGAGACCCGAGCTGACTGCAGTGTGAGTAGGGAGGCAGGGCTGCTGGTTACCATTGTGGTTCCCTGGACCCTGTTCTTCTGGGCCATGCACAGCACAGAGGTCTGTAAGAAGCCTCCCCCCGCCATGAGTTTTTGGGGTGAGGGATCCCATTCCTGGTGCTGTCTTGGCACTCTCCCATGTGTGCGGGTAGTGAGGCCCAGCCAGAGACTGCACAAGAACATGCAGGTGGGCCCGGAGAGATAGCACAGCGGTGTTTGCCTTGCAAGCAGCCGATCCAGAACCTAAGGTGGTTGGTTCGAATCCCGGTGTCCCACATGCCCCCCGCCCCGTGCCTGCCAGGAGCTATTTCTGAGCAGCTAGCCAGGAGTAACCCCTGAGCACTGCCGGGTGTGCCCCCCCCCCCCAAAAAAAAAAAGAGCATGCAGGTGAGGTGCTCTTCAGCAGCCTGGCTGAGGCGAGGAGCAGGAACAGTACCTGCAGAACAAGGCAGTGCAGCGCAGGGTCTGTGGTCTGGCCGAGCTCCAGTTGGGTAATCGTGGCTGTGGCTGGAACAGGAGTGTGCTGAAGGGACGAGTCCTCCCACCTCCTCAAGTCTCTCTGCTTTCCCAATTTCTCTCTGTTCTGAGACTGCTCTCAGTCCCTCTGCTGTCTCTCCTGGCCCTGCTCCCGAGGACGGTCCTTACTGCTCCCTGATTCTTGCTCTAGTAGTCACAGCACTAGTAGTCACTGCTCTCCCACTTACTGAGTGCTGGAGCCAGTGGGTGCCTGGGCCACACACAGCTACGTTCATCGATTTTGGCCAGATGGCCACTGTCCCCACGGGCTCCCTGTGCAGCCTGGAGAGTGACGTCTTCTGGACTGTCCCCCCCACCCCCCACCACCACTGACCCAGGCCTTTGTGTTAGAGAAAGGGAGTGCTCTGGAAGAACTGTCAGGCTTGGAAGGGCTGTGCACCCCCATACTTCAGGGTTCTCGGTAGACCCTCCCCTACTCATCTGAGCCCCACTTGCAGAGCTTGCTAGAATGTTGGCTTTTGACACTGGGTGGAGCTCTGTGAACTCTCATTCCCTGAAGTGTCGGCCAGTGACTGAGTCATCTGGGCAGCAGGAAGAAGGGGCCCCTGTCCCTAACTTCTGCTCAAGCCACTCTGCTTTTGCCTGTTGCCTGCATCGAGTTTGGAGGTCTCACAAGACAACGATTCTGTTGGAGAAGAATATAAGCCTCTAAGAATCAGGACTCAGTGCTTATGTCCCTGAAATGAGGGAACCCCTCCCAGACTCTCCCCTTTTTGAGACTAGGGTTTGGAGAGCTGCAAATAGGGAAGAAGGCTTTGAGGAAATCGAAGGAGGTGAAGAAGTGAGAGTCGCCTCCCGACTCCAGGTCCAGAGAGAAAGGAACAGATTGGAGGGCCCACTTTGCGCCCCCAGCACTGAGCCAGGAAACCCCCAAGACCCATTGAGTGTGACCAAACCCCTCTCAGCAAACTCAAAGAGGAAAAAAAATATCTTCCCTAGTGCCCCATAGCTCTCCATTTTGTGCTCGGTAGTCAAGGGCGCCACCCACAGGCCATTTTGGCCTTTGCGTGAGGCAGTGCAGAGCATTCCAGGCAGGCTCCATGTGGGTAGGAGTGGTTCCAGGGCAGAGTGGAACAGAGCAGCCGGGCCGTGCTCATCTTCACGTGTGGACTAGCCCAGCCCAGAGAGGACAGGAGGGTGAAGAGAGGCTGCAAGACGTGAGAACGCGAGAGAACTGCCTCACTAGGTTCATTCTTCTGAGCCAGGGGCCAGGGTGGAGCCATATGCAGCTACTTGGGGGATCACATGGTACCAGTGAGCAAATGGGGCTCGGCTGCATAAAAGGCGGTTACCACCCCTAACAAACCCTGCCCTCACTCTTCTGTCCCTACTTCACACTAACATGCGCCTGTCTCATGTGTCTGGGCAATGTCAGGATTTGGCAGATTGGCAGGACTGGGAGAGAAGGCTGTACCCCCACCCTGCCTGGCTCCATCATGCTGGACGCTGTCCTGGCAAACTCGCAGCCCCTCTGCTCTCCCTGCCGCTGTCAGTCCAGCTCTCCTCAGTACAACTCTGCGGTCTGTGATCATTGTAACCATAACAGTGCTTGCATTGAAGGGCTCCCCATGCCCACCCCACCTCGCTCCATCCCGGCAGCAGGGAGCAAGCAGGCACTGACTGGCAGGGGCTTGCCTCAAGCTGCTGCAGCCAGAGTGCCTGCCGCAGCCTTTCACGCCCCTCCCTGGCTCCTGCCTGACCGGGAGTCACCATGGGCGTGCTGGCCTTTGCCATCACACCCTCAGAGAGAAAAATCACGGGCACTTGGGCTTGGAGTTAACTGTCCTGTTTTTCCCCTCCAAGGCTCTGCCTACTTCTTCAAGGGCCATAGGGGTACTGGCTTTCTGCCTTAAGACCTGCTTTCCCTTCCAGTCGCACATTTGAAGAATTTAAATAGTAGGTGAGAGCCACATGCTCCAGTTCCGATGCGTAGGTCCACATTCCTGTCCCGCTCGCTGGGGCCCTTCTCAAAGAGGGGCAAAACCCAAATGCCCAGCGCTGATTTCATCTGCTTTGGCTTTGGCTCTACATTCTTTTTTTTTTTTTTTT
>PVKC010048244.1:0-10929 GCA_004027635.1 Crocidura indochinensis | reverse complement strand
AGCATGGAGCCAGGAGTAACCCCTGAGCAATGCCGGGTGTGACCCAAAAAAAAAAAAACTTTGTTGGATCAAATGCAAAACCTAATAGTGTTTACAATGATTTTCAATGTTCCATAGCTATACTCTGCTGCTACTTACTGCTCAAACTTAAGACTTCCTTAATTAAGAACAAACTTCCTGAAGTCACAGACATTGATAAATATACTGGTTTCTTGAATGAAGTGATTTTAAATTCTAGAAGAGAAGGTCCCTAGCTTATTTGGTCTACCCTTTTTTGAAGAAAAAAAAAAAAAACTGATACCCCCTGCAACTGCCTTTTGTTTAACTGAACAGAGATTGCTCCCCAAGTTGTACCTGAAGCTACTGCTACCTCCGGGATCATCCCAGTGTCCCACCCCTTCAGGAAAAGTGGCCAGTATCACCTTCTGTTCTAGAACAGTTGTTCAGTGTGCCAATAATGGGTGTCACTCCCTATCCATGGATTATGAAGCAGTAACCTGAGTACTAAGAGACTTGTAGTGCCTTTTGTAAGAGAGCTGGCTGCTGTAATTTGTTTTGGGTAGTCACACAAGAAGAGCTTAGGAAGCACAGAAGCCCTTCCCATTTTCTGCCAGCTAGACCCCTGGCTCAATGCTTAGGCCTGCAAATGTGAATCTCTTCAGGCCTGTGGTGCTGGGCATGAGTCAGGTCAGCCTAGAGATGCTCAGACTCCTCCAGGGTTGTGCCCGGTGATGCTTGATGGGACCCTGCGGTGCTGGGAACTGCATCTTAACTACACTTAAGGCATGCACCATACTTTCTCTCAAAATCTTGTAATCTTGTTTTTGTCTCAGATATATCCATCACAAAAAATTAGGATCACCTTCTAAAACTTGCGCCCCTCCACCTTCCTGTGATTAGCTATACAAAATGAGGACATAGATGGGCTCATCCTTAGTTTTGACCCATACACTGGTACAAGAACAATGACTGGAAGCACTTCCAATTTCTCTTTAAATGTGTTTTTCTTTCTAGGGAAAGCATGCAGCCTCCTTTGAATTTTATCTTCACTTTCTTTTTCACTTTTTGTTTTTTACAAATGCCTTGTCTTAAAGCATGATGCAACCTTGAACTACAGTAATTTTCTATTGGATATGTAATATCACAGCTTTTATCCTAAGAATTTTGTAGTTTTCAAAATACTACGTTTTTTTCCTCTACCTCTGTTTTGGGGGAGGGGGTCCCAAGAAAACTGCGCAAGATGCCCCAGGGCCCCTCCGGATGCCACTTGCCCCTGTGAGTGGACTGGACTGCAGTTCAGTGCTGGAATTCTACAGGGGTGGGATCTCCAGACCACCTCTGTGGTGCTTAAGGACCTCCTGAGTTACCCAAGAAGTGCTGGTGCAAGACTCTGTAGTGAGGTCAGATTGGTGTCAGCCGCATGCAGGCATGCATCTTGCTCCCTTGCTCCCTTGACTAGCTTGACTAGCTCTGTGGCCCCATGTGGTTCTTTAGTAAAAGTCACAAAGGCCAGGGCTGGAGCAATAGTGCAGTGGGTAGGGCATTTGCCATGCACATGGCTGACACAGGTTCAATCCCCAAAATCTCATATGGTCACCTGAGCCCACCAGTAGATTTCTGAGTGCAAAGCTAAGAGTTAAATCCTGGGCACAGATGACTATGTCCCAAAACAAAATAGTTACAAAGGCCATAAAGTTGGAGTGTTTGCATAATTGTGAATTAATTAGTGGGGTTTTTATGACAGTGTGTTTGCGGTTCATTTCTGTTGTTGTTGACTTGATGAAGGTCATTTATAATAAAATTTTAAACACAAAATGGTCTGCTAAAAAGTTAATGCATCATTATCAATGTGCCTGAGTTACTTAATACAGAAGCCATCTAATAAGCTGGAAGTATAAAAAGTTGTAATATGACAATTTTTTTCTCTCGCCTTCTTCCTGCAGTGAATCTGATCCTGGTTCCAGGCAGTGGCCCGAGTCAGACACGTTCTCTGGCTCCCAGTCCCCACAGTCTGTGGGTAGTGCCGCGGCTGACAGTGGCACTGAGTGCCTCTCAGATTCTGCCATGGACTTACCAGATGTCACCCTCTCCCTTTGCGGGGGCCTCAGTGAGAATGGAGAAATTTCTAAAGGTAATGCACACCAGACATGCCTTAAAACCCTCCTGCTGACCATTTCAGGACCCTGAGTTCCTGGTAACTTTGTGCAGTAGCAGAGCCATCTCCCTGGACTGGCACACAATGGCCACTCACCCAGACACCCCCACTGTGGACTTTGGAGGCTCTTGTTGCCCAGCTGATGATTGGCTATCCAGCTGCCCTATTGGCCGGGTAGTCTTGACTTTCTAGTCTATAAAGTTGAAATATTCATTAATTATTTCAGTCTGCACTTAGAAACACTAGCCCTTGGACATGAGAGCAGAGGCTGAGTTAGGAAAGTGACTGTGGGATTGCGGGGTACGTTAGCAGAAAGTGGAAGAAATGTCTCAAACTTGAGGATTGATCCAGGATAGTAAAATTGCTCAGGAGAAAGGAGTGGGGAAGAAGAGGCAGGCGGTTCAAGGCTATGTGTTCTCCTGAGCTGTTCTGCTTTTTTCACCCTCTCAAAGAAATTCTCACTAATATTTCTCAATTTGATGGTTTTGATTCATTTCCTACTATGGATTTTTTTTCTTTCTCATGACCAGCATCTTTTTTGTTGTTGTTGCTTACCCTCAGCAGTAAGATGGACTGAGTTCCTTTTAGGGTCACAAGATGCTTACAGTGCCTCTTTCTCCTCTATCTCTTATTCTTTCTTACTCTCCATAAGAAATTACATGTTATGGTCAGTAATTCTTTACAGGACAAAATTAAATAAGTTATGTTCTTCTAATTCTCCTAAGTCCTCACTTGTTAAAAATAAATGTCACAAGGAGAAATGAAAAATATGAAATTTATATAAAATACAACATTTACACTTTTGTTTTAAATAAGATAACTTAACCTAGTAGAATTTGTTCCTGGAACAGGCAGAAATACTTAATACATGACAGGGCAAGTAAAAATAACAAGAATTACCTAGAAGAACAATCAGTCCAAGCCCGGGAGATAGCATGGAGGTAAGGCGTTTACCTTTCATGCAAAAGGTCATCGGTTCGAATCCCGGTGCCCCATATGGTCCCCCATGCCTGCCAGGAGCTATTTCTGAGCATGGAGCCAGGAGTAACCCCTGAGCACTGCCGGGTGTGATCCAAAAAAAAAAAGAACAAACAGTTCAACAAAAACTGCTCTTTGCATCTACTTAAGTATGGATTCAGGAACAGATTACAGATATACATGCAGACACTTTGCTTATTCTGGAAGAACTTGGGGGTTTATTACTCAAGAGACCCTGAGTTTAATTGTGTTACCATGTGTTTCTCCAAACCCTGCTGTTGCATGGGCTGACAGTAAGACTGTAGACACTGCTGGGTTATGAGGTATTTAGCAGCAATTTGTTTCTCTGATAAGGATTAGAGTTTTAGTTTAAGTCTCTGTGTTTCTACCTCTCTCTTACTACATCTGTAATATGATTTTCTGAAAAGTCTCTGGCATGTCCCTTTCTGGATAAAGTAGGGGGAATGAGGGAGAAAGAAAAAAAAATTCTGTTTAGTTAAATGTATCTGACAGCTTACTTTTGATGTTTGTCTTGTTTTTTTTTTTAAAGTTTATTTTGTGGGACAGGGTGGTGGTGCTGGAGGTAAGGTGCCTGCCTTGCCTGCGCTAGCCTGGGACAGACCAGGGTTTGATCCCCCGGTTTCCCATATGGTCCCCCAAGCCAGGAGCGACTTCTGAGCGCATAGCCAGGAGTAACCCCTGAGCGTCACTGGGTGTGGCCCAAAAACCAAAAAAAAAAAAAAAAAAGAGTTTATTTTGTTTCATAGTCCTTTCAATGTTGAATATTTTGATAATCATATAAAAATGTAGATAATCTTTAACCAAATTGATCATTATTTGCAGAAAAATTTATGGAGCATATCATTACTTATCATGAGTTTGCAGAAAATCCTGGCCTTATAGACAATCCTAACCTTGTAATACGGATCTATAATCGGTAAGTACTTTCACTTTAATATTCATTAAATGCTTTTGCAAGTTTTTCCCCAAGTGGTTTTTTTTTATGTTGATGATGCAATGAATATTAATGAAAAATAGCAATCTAAGCATAATATTACTTGATTACTAGGATCTTTTTTTTGTCTCTATAAGAATTTTTTTAATAATATCTTTGTTTGAGGTTGGAGAGATAGCATGGAGATAGGGCATTTGCCTTGCATGCAGGACCCCGGTTCTAATCCCGGCATCCTATATGATCCCCTAGGCTGCCAGGAGTGATTTCTGAGCATAAAGCCAGGAGTAGTGCCTGAGAGTCGCCGGGTATGATCCAAAAACCAAAATATATGTATTTAGGCATCATGATTAAACATGTTTGTAGTTGGGTTTCACTCATAGAAAAGAACAGCCCCCCCAAAATAAATAAATAAATAAATAAATAAATAAATAAATAATTAGGGGCCGGGCGGTGGCGCTGGAGGTAAGGTGCCTGCCTTGCCTGCGCTAACCTAGGACGGACCACGATTCGATCCCCCGGTTCCCATATGGTCCCCTGTGCCTGCCAGGAGCGACTTCTGAGCGAATAGCCAGGAGTAACCCCTGAACATCACTGGGTGTGGCCCAAAAACCAAAAAAATAAATAAATAAATGAATAAAAAAAAAAAAGAAAAGAACAGCCCCTTCACCATTGCAACCTTCCAATCACCAATGCCCTCATCTCCCTCCTCCCACACCCCCTACCACTGTCATGATGGTTCTTAGTGTAGTTATTTCTCTAATTGCACTCACCACTTTTTGTGGTAAGCTTCATATTGTGGTCCAGTCCTTTCAGTCCTCATCTCTATTGTCTCTGGGTATTATTACAATACCCAAAAACAATTATTTTTCTTTTTTTTGTTTGTTTGTTTTTTTGTTTTTGTTTTTGGGCCACACTCTGTGACGCTCAGAGGTTACTCCTGGCTATGCGCTCAGAAGTCGCTCCTGGCTTGGGGGACCATATGGGAAACCAGGGGATCGAACCGTGGTCCGACCTAGGCTAGCGCAGGGAAGGCAGCCACCTTACCTCCAGCGCCACCGCCCGGCCCCCACAATTATTTTTCTTAAATCCCACAGATGAGTGAGACTATTCTGTGTCTGTCTCTTTCCCTCTGACTTATTTCATTCAGTATAATAGTTTCCATGTCCATCCATGTATAGGAAAATTTCATGCGTACATTTTTCCTGATGGTGCATGATATTGTGTATATGTACCACAGTTTCTTTAGACACTCACCTGTTGTCAGGCATCTGGTTTGTTTCCAGATTCTGGCTATTGTAAATAGCACTGTAATGAAAATAGGTGCGCAGAAAGCATTTTTATATTGTGTTTTTGTGTCCCTAGGGTATATCCCTAGGAGTGTATGACTGGATCATATGTAAGTTCAATTTTCATTTTTTGGACGAATTTCCATATTGTTTTCTGTAAACGCTGTACTAGAAAGCATTTCCATCAGCAGTGACTGAAACTTCCTTTCTCCCCACTTCTCTGCCAGCACTGATTGTTCTTGTTTTTTGTTATGTGTGCCAGTCTCTGTGGTGTGATATGGTACCTCATGTTGTTTTGATTTGCATCTCCCTGATAATTAGTGATGTGGGGCATTTTTTCATGTGCCTTTTGGCCGTTTATATTTCGTCTTTGAGGAAGTATCTGTTCATATCTTCTCCCCATTTTTTGATGGGGTTAGATTTTTTTTCTTGTTAAGCTCTATCAGTGCCTTATATATCTTAGACAGTAGACCCATATCTGATGGGTATTGGATGAATAGTTTGTTTTATTCTGTGTGTGGCTTTTGTATCCTAGTTATATTTCCTATGAGGTGCAGAAGCTTCTCAGTTTACAATAGTCACATTTGTTTATCTCTGCTTTCACTTGTATGGATAGTGCTATTTCCTCCTTGAAGATGCCTTTAGACTCAGTGTCATAGAGTGTTTTACCTATGTGTTCTTCTGTATACCTATGATTTTGGGCCTGATCTCAAGGTCTTTAATCCATTTGGATTTGACCTTTGTGCATGGTGTTAGATAGAGGTCCAAGTTTGCTTTTTTGCATGTGCCTGACCAATTGTCCCAACACCCCCAAGCGGTATTTTTAATAATTGAAGTTTTTCATGCTGTACTGTATGCTATCTCCTATTAGTGAGCATATTAATGAGAACAGTGACTTTGAAGTAAAACTTAAGCCTTGACTTTATTTTCAAATAAGGCTGTTACTGTTACTGTTACTCCAGTTTGTATTTTGTTTTTCTATGTAAGGAAATTAGCATTAAGCAAAATTTTTTCAAAAAAAAAAAAAACTTTTAACTACCGTGTGTCCTGAATCAGCTGCATGTAAGGCAAATCCCCTACTGCTGTGCTATCCACTCTGGCCCCAAGAACTGATAAAATATTTTATTTAAAGGATTAAAGGAGTTTTATTATTTTTTATCTCTTTTATATTTTCATTTAGTTTTAAGGCCATATACAATACTTAGTTCCTAGCTCTGCATTTAGGAATTACTCTAGGTGGGTGCAGGGGACTATATGGGATGATAGGAATCAAACTTCAGTTATCCATGTGCAAAGCAAATACTTTCTCTGCTGTATTATTGCTTTGACTCAGCTTCTCTTTTATTCTGTCTCCCTTTCCACCCCCTTCTTATCTCTTATTCTCCCCTCTGATGATTTTGTATACTTTTTATTCACAGTTACTATAATTGGGCTTTGGCTGCTCCCATGATCCTCAGCTTGCAAGTATTCCAGAAAAGTTTGCCTAAGGTGAGATGATCCACCATTTGTTGCTGTTTCTAACTTTATAGAGTATAACATTCAGAAAAATTTATATGTGCATATTTCTTAATTGGTTTCTATTTAAACTGTGATATAATGTAGGAAAATGAATTTAATATTAAAAAATATCTGGTGGTTCCTTGTGCCCACTGAAATCATGTCATGCTCAAAATCTTGAAATTGAGTTGTTTATCTTTGTCATTTTTCTACATACATAGATAGATACATAATTTGGAGGGGTCATTATTTCAAACCATTGATATTGAGGTACTGGAATTTACAGTATTGTTACTCAGACTTTTCATGATGGATCATTTCAGTACCACCCCCACCATTGTTTGCCTTGCATGTGGCAACCCAGTTTTAATTTCAAGCATCACTGGGTGTGGCATTTGCAAGAAAATGGTCCTCATAATTCATGAGATCCACATTTCCAAGGGTAGAGAATTGAACTCAATCACCTGACAACCTTTGAAAAATTATTTCTACTCTATAAGGCCCCCTAGTTCCCACTGCAGAGCTGCCACAAAAGGGTACTATCCGTCACTCAGTTCATCATCACTCCAAGGAGTTTGGTTGGCTTCTGTAATAGCACTATCATATAGGCCAAAGGAGGGCAGTAGTCTAGGGCTTGGTGGTCTTAGCTAGACTAACCCAAGCTTTTTTGTTTGTTTGTTTCTAGGCCACAGTTGAGTCCTGGGTCAAAGATAAGATGCCAAAGAAATCTGGACGTTGGTGGTTTTGGCGTAAAAGAGAAAGTTTGACCAAGCAGGTAAGAGATACAGGATGATTATTGCTATGGGCTGAAAGAAACAAGCGCATCTCCCATTACCCCCTCTTACACACACATAATTGTTTCTGTTTTGTGGGGCAAACCTAGTGACTCTCAGGAGCCAGGGATTGAACCCCAAGTGTAGCATATGGGCAGGTAGTCAGTTCTTGAGCCACATCCCCTTCCCCTGAATATGTCATATATTTAAAATAGCGAATTTTCTGGTGTATATGACGTCCCTCTACTTTTCCTATTAAAATATAGGGTTTGGATGTGTTCACCATATAAGACTACCTCTCTTTTCACTCACACCAAATGGAAATTAAAAAAAAGTAAGATTTGATTTCAATATGGAAATTTTAATTCAAATGCTTATGTCATGCATGTACTTAGCTGGAAAGCTGTCTCTTATAAACATAAGGCTATTTATCATTAAACATGTAAACATAAAACAGTGAAATTGGATTCCTCCAAGAGTAGCTGGCTGGTTTGCAGTGATTAATAGGACAGCAAGAGGGAGACAGAGCACGGCGGTAAGAAGGGGTGGACCAGTCGTCTCTGAAACTGGAGTAAGTTTCAGCATGCTGTATACCTGCGCATAAGATGGCCCCCGACTTTTAAGAAGGTTTTCATGGGTTAAAAAGCTGTCTTATATTGCTAAGAAATGTCATAATGTACTACAATCTGGGGACTTGAGGGACAGAGTAATTGTACATGGATTCTATTTTATTTTTCTTAATGTTCTTTGGCTGAAATTTCAAAATTAAGGTCTCAGCAAGGGGATTTCTTCTAAGAATTCTGTTTATGGGTGATTGTCCTTCCACTATAACTTTACCTTGTCCTCTTTCTTTCCATCTTTGTCCTCATAATTAAAAAAAAAAAAAAAAAGAATCGTCTTATACACCAGAAAATATGGTACCCTTTTTCCTAGCCATTTGTTCCTCTATAATACTCTTCTATAATAACGTTCACTATTTTTTAGTAGCTCTTGTGCTATACACAGTCACTATTCTAGATTCTTTATATATATTACCTTTCCCCTTCACCTATTAGCAGGAATGTTTGAATTCTCACTTCAGCAGTAAGGAAACAGGTACAGATTGGCAAAATGACTAACAAGAACACATAGCAGGGCCCGGAGAGATAGCACAGTGGTGTTTGCCTTGCTGGCAGCTGATCTAGAACCAAAGGTGGTTGGTTCGAATCCTGGTGTCCCATATGGTCCCCCGTGCCTGCCAGGAGCTATTTCTGAGCAGGAAACACAGCCAGGAGTAACCCCTGAGCACCGCTGGGTGTGGCACAAAAACAAAAACAAAAACAGAAAAAAAAAGAACACATAGCAACAGTAAGGGCTATTGATGGTGTTTAACTTGGAATCTGTTTGGGAAGTCTCTGTGCTCTCTACCTTTCTGCCTTTCTGCATCATCTCCCAGAGGGAAACATAAGCTTACATCCCTCTTGCGGTAGGTGGGGGCTGAGCTATCACCAGTCCCTTCCCTTCTTCCATCCCTGTGGACCAGGGGTTCTACACTTCATGATTTGAAGTGGTGTTCTTTTTATTTATTCATTTATCTTGACTGGGCAGGGTCACTCCCCTGGAGCCAAGGGAACCAGGTATGCTTGGGGTTGAATCTAAGACTGACTTCCTCATGCAGAATGTTAGCTCCAGGCTTCATTCAGTGCTCTTTGTAAATTTTCATCACTGGTTTCAACTTTTTGCATAAGAAGAATAAGCTGCTATCTCATCCTTCTGTACTTGTCAAACCCAAAGAAGCAGGTCTATACTTCCTCAAGTTTTGTTTGTAATCTATTTCTCTACATTTTGTCCCATGGTGCCAGAGATTCTACCATGGGGAGGGCTTTTGATGAATATTTCGATTGTCAATGGAGGGGGGGAAATTGAACACTGCTATGATTTTCTTGTTTCAGCTGCCAGAGACCAAGGAAGGGAAATCCGAGGTGCCACCAGTCAGTGAGCTGCTCCCCAGTGGGAAGGAGCCCCCTAGTGGCAGGTGAGGGCCTGACAATCTGCATAGGCTACCTCTGTGGAGCCTTTGGGTTGGGTGACTTGGGTGATTTTAGTTCTTAGTTGGAAACCTCTAACTAAAGAAAGTCATGGCAGGAAGGAATTTTTCCATACCTGCCCTGGTTGTTAACTTCTGCTTTTTTAAAACTGATTATCAGTAGGTCAGAGTAAGTAATTAATACTTAATTAAATTAATGTTTCTTACCGAGCATGTGCTCCCACCCAAGACTCACTCTTGAGGCACAGCATTGGGGAGAAGGACCTTGTTGTGTCCATGTGTGCTGCTCCTGTGCTCCTAGGATGAAGTAGCTAGAAAGGAGCAGAGTGTCTCTGTCTCACTGGGTGATATAATAACCAGACCCTGGCCAACGGCAGAGAAAGCAAATGTCCTCTTCACAGTCTAGCTTTAGGACAGAATTTAGAATTGATCCTTGGTCAAGTGCTCTTCAGTCACTGGGTTGGTGTTGAACAGGCCGGCAGAGGATAATTCATCCAGTGATGAGGGTTCCCAGGAGCTTGAAGAATCCATCAAAGTGGATCCTGTTCCCACAGAGCCTCCAAGCCATAGCAGTGCCACCTCCTATAAGAAGTCTCTGCGACTATCATCAGACCAGATCGTGAGTCAGTCATGTGCTCTGTGTGGGTATCCAGGTCCTCTAATGACAATCTCATCAGATGCATGTCTCCTCCCAATCCAGGCCTGGCACACATTACACTTTTCTGTCCATGTGTGGTCATAAGATCTCAGACATAGACCAGTATTCCCACCTTCAGTGACACTGGGACACAGCTTCTTCCAACCATACCTCCCACCTCAGTGTCCGTGAGTGAGCCCAAAAAAAATATGTGTTTTCAATGTGATTCCTGGGGCATGTCACACTGCCACCCAACACTATACAACCCACTGTATCAGCAGAGCCACATCAGAGCACATCAGAGAAGGTGCATTTTTCTCAATTGGGTACAGTTGTCCTTTTGCTGTCCTTTACCCACTCCATGATTTTCACCCTTTTCCCATGTAAAATGGTCTTGTTGGGCCCTGGATAAGACTTTTGCATTGAGCTGAGATCCTGGAGTGTGACTATTAAAACCCTGCCAGAGTTTTTTAAGTCTGCTTGTTTTACATTTAGTTTGTTTAATTTGTATGATTCTTCCTATTCTTGTATATTCACTCAGGTGTATATATTTCAAATTTCAAACCTTTTTTCATGTTTTATCTTAATAACTCAGTAATTACATATTATTAGAAAGTGTGTG
>PVKC010048243.1:0-10918 GCA_004027635.1 Crocidura indochinensis | reverse complement strand
GAGAGCCAGGAGAACCCCTGAGCACTGCTGGGCATGACCCAAAAAAAAAAAAAAAAAAAAGAATAGAGGTGTTGGGACCGGAGTGGTAGCACAGCAGTAGGACTGATGGTGGTTTGTATCCCGGGCATCCCATAAGTCCCCACATGCCTACTAGGAGTGATTTCTGAGCACAGAGCCAGGAATAATCCCTGAGCCACGCCAGGTGTGGCCAAAAAAAAAACCAAAAAAATGAATAGAGGAGGGCCCATAGAGATAGCACACCGGCATTTGCCTTGCAAGCAGCTGATCCAGGACCAAATGTGGTTGGTTCGAATCCCAGTGTCCCATATGGTTCCCCGTGCCTGCCAGGAGCTATTTCTGAGCAGACAGCCAGGAGTAACCCCTGAGCACTGGCAGGTGTGGCCCAAAAAACAACAACAACAACAAAAAAAAAAAAACCAAAAAAAAAAATGAATAGAGGTATTGATGGACTCATAGCAGGTTTTTTTTTCCTGTCGCTGCTACCTTATCTATTACTCCTGTTCCATCTACACTGCTGAATTTTTTTTGCATAGCACTGTTGTCCTTGGTGTGTCATTTAAATTTACTGCTTGGATAGGATGTAGTTCAGTGCTCTAACACTTTCCTGCAAGGCCCTAGCTTTGATACCTGGCACCACCACAAGAAGTTATTACGTGTCTCCTCCAAAGACACTGGACTGTATAACTCTCTGAAGTCAGGAACTTTTTCTTCTTTGTTCCCAGGACCTAGTAAAGAACCTAGTTTTATAGTAAACATGTAATATATATATTTTGAATGAGTGACTCTTCACTTGCTTCTCATAAAGATAAGCAATGTCATATAGTCATAAATAAGCCTTTTGACTTGTTTTGATCCTCATGGTGCGTCTACAGACCTGTGTGAGATAAATAAGTGTGTTATTTATTTGAAAAACAAAGATGGGGGCGGAGTGGTGGTGCAGGCCGTAAGGTGTTCAATCCCCCAGATTCCCATATGGTTCCCCCAAGCCAGGAGTGATTTCTGAGCGCATAGCCAGGAGTAACCCCTGAGCTTCACTGAGTGTGGCCAAAAAAAAAAGAAAAAGAAAGATTTAAATAATCTCTGTTGTCCTATATATCTGTTGTCATATATATATGTAGCACTCTGTTCTGTTGCTCTTTCTCACTTATATACTTCTCTCTTTTAATAGTGTTTCCTAGTTCTGACTACACTTGCTGCAATTAACATGGTAGAAAAATTCAATTATTTACATAAACAGTGCTTTAGCTCTTTTGATTTTAAGGAAGACTCGAAGATAAGCTATCATTTTCATATATTTCAGTTTTTCTCTTTTAAGTTAACTGATACCATGCAAGCACAGACACAATCTAAGTCAATCAAGAATGTGTCTTGCGGGGCCTGGGAGATAGCATGGAGGTATGGCGTTTACCTTTCATGCAAAAGGTCATCGGTTCGAATCCCAGTGCCCCATATGGTCCCCTGTGCCTGCCAGGAGCAATTTCTGAGCATGGAGCCAGGAGTAACCCCTGAGCACTGCCGGGTGTGACCCAAAAAAAAAAAACCAACAAAAAAAAAAGAATGTGTCTTGCTTAGAAACATAGAGTATCAGTCCTGGGGCCAGAGAGATAGCACAGCTGTAGGACGTGTGTGTTGCAAGCTGCTGACCCAGGATGGACCTGAGATCTATTCCTGGCATCCTATATGTTCCCCTATGCCTGCCAGGAGTGATTTTTGAAAGCAGAGCCAGAAGTAATCCCTGAGCACCTCGTAGTGTAGCCCAAAAATGCAAACAAAGAAACACTATCAATTCTGAGAACCTCTTCCTGCTTTTAGCACAAAGATAGACTTGTGCCCATTCCTTTGCCCTGCCTTTCTGCCACACTCTCTATAGAAGTAATGTCTTCTCCCTCTTCACCATACATGGCATATTTCAGGTTTCTTATCCTCGGTATAAAAAAGAAACAGGGCCCGGAGTGGTTCAATCCCCTGGCTTCCCATATGGTCCCCCAAGCCAGGAGTGATTTCTGAGTGCATAGCCAGGAATAACCCCTGAGTGTCACCTGGTGTAGCCAAAAAAAAAGAAAAAAAGAAACGGGTCGGAGAGGTGGCGCTAGAGGTAAGGTGTCTACCTTGCAAGCACGAGCCAAGGAAGGACCGCAGTTTGATCCCCTGGTGTCCCATATGGTCCCCCCAAGCCAGGGGCATTTTCTGAGCACTTAGCCAGGAGTAACCCCTGAGCATCAAATGGGTGTGGCCCAAAAACCAAAACAAACAAATAAAACAATCCAAGAAAAAAGAAACAGGACTGGAGCAATAGTACAGTGGGTAGTGCATTTGACTTGCCTGTGGTCGACCCAGGCTTAATCCAGAATGGTTCCCCTAGACTGCCAGGCATGAACCCTGAGCATTGCGAGGTGTGGCCCCCAAACAAAACAAAATGCAGAAGAAAACAAACTCAGGAATTCAAGCCAGGTCTTCAGGAAATGGTATTAACTGGTATTCGGTTTCTTGATCCTTCTTATAAGGCCACATCACATGGGGAACTAATAAAACAGCAATTTTACTGTCAACATTTTCTTCCAGCCCATTTGCTTATGTGGACCCCTTGCACTGTAACATGGCCTATTTGTACCTTGAGCTCCTCAAAGACTCACTCAACGAGTATGCATATGCAGCAGAGCTAGCAGGCTTGAGCTATGATCTCCAAAATACCATCTATGGGATGTATGTAAGTACCCACGTCTTAGAGCCTTCCACTCATCAACATTTTTTATATTGATTTGATGGAAGCGTTTTTGATTGAGGGTATGAGTTTAATTTCTTTTTTTTTTTAATTTTTATGGCTAATCATAATTTCTCATCATTTTTAAGTTACTCTTATTCTAAGTATCAGCAATATTCCATTCATATTATGCAAATTTTCCATGATTTCTTTTTTTTTTTTTGACCATCTTTCATCAGATTGTCTTATTTTTCTCCTCAAACAAAATTGACCCCGTACGTAGGTTAAGATCTCATTCATTCAATGGCGAAATCTTGGTCTGAAAGCAGAGAATGAAGGCTTACTGCCAATGTCAACAGAAGGTTGGCCGATACTATTTCCCTAAAATTCCAATTCTGAGGCTGCATATCCATACTCTTCCGGTCATGTTTCTTCACTATCATGTCTTTGCTTGAGGTATCAAAGCATTTCTTTTGTTTTTCTTTTGTTAGTCGCTACATTTATGCTGATCCTCTCCATTGCAACATGACATACCTGTTTATCAGGTTATTGAAGGATGATTTAAAAGAGTATACATATGCAGCACGCCTTTCAGGTTTGAGCTATGCCATTGCATCAGGAATGAATGCAATACTTGTAAGTAAAATGAAGACCAAAATAAAGGTGCCACCCTGGTTAAGCATTATGTTGCGCTTGAGAAAACGATTAACTTCTGCGTTTTTACACAAGAAGGTGGTATTTTTTTTCTTGCACCTTTCGAATAAGATTGAAGATCTCGGATTAGTAGTTCTTCCACTAAACGTATGACTTAGTAGAGTTTAGTGCATCTTGTGGACATGTATGTGTGCTACAGTTATTTGCATGCTTCTTCACTTGAAACATTTAACATATTAATCCTGACAGCATGTTGTTTGTTCCACATATTTAAATAGATTCATATCTAAGTAAAAGCTATCCATAGTCATTTTGTGTCACTTAAATTTTACTTGTAAGCTGCTATTTCTGCTAATAGCGGTAGACAAGTTCCTGTGTTCATATACACCAGACATTTTCATTTGTTTTGTGGCACGCATCATTTACTACTTCTAAGTATGTTTTTAAATTAAGCATCATTAAATGCATCCCAAGAAATAACTACCTATTCTTAAAAAACCTACTGATATTTTTCCAAATATCTTTGAGTTAACATTTTCCAAACTAATGCTCACATATAGCACACATTCATCTTCACTTTAGATTAAGTTGTTTGTTCTAGTGGAAACTAAAACGAGAGCATGTGCTGCATCATCCTTAAAAAACCAAATGAGGAGTTTATACAAAATACTTCTAAATTTTTCAAGTTTTTCTTACAGTGACAATTTCTACACAAGTAAATTTTCTGGTTTTGTTTAATGTAGAACGATTGTCTATAAGCTGTTCTCAACATCCAGGGAAATTTGAAGCCCAGAAGAAAAAGTAAACCCCAAGTGGAAAAATAGTAGTCTGTTTATTTTTTGCTGTTGAATTTTAGTAGTATATTACCCTGAAAATATGTTTGGGGACCAGAGATATTACAGCAAGTAGGGCACTTGCCTTGCATGTGGCCAACCCAGGTTTAGCCCTGAACACTGCTTGTTGTCCATCTAGTTCTCCCAGTATCTTGATGTACTTTACTGTGGCCATGGGTCTTCACTCCTGGAAATCCTATCATTTTTTAGAGCATAGAGGCTTTCTTAGGTATTTTGGATGTACTGTCTCCTTGGCTACTGTGGGTGCCACCATCTGGGAATACAGGTGGCATCCCCTGATTTTCAGTACTTTCAGAGACTGTGAAGTAACTCTTCCTAAGGTTGAATCTGATGGTATGAAATCACTGTACTCTCACTTTATATTTGTTTCACTGCCTTGGGCTTTTGGGACATCAGAACCTGTCAAATAAACAAGCAGTGATATGTTTATTGAGCAACACTGAATGAAATAAAAAGGGTTCAAACATACCATATTAATATAAAATACGGCTGCCTGATTTAATCAGAGGTAAATACAAACAATTTGAGATCTAATATTTTGTTCTGGGATATTTTACACTTTTTTACTACACCTAAAAAACTCAATCTTGGGGCCGGGTGGTGGCACTGCCTTGCCTGCGCTAGCCTAGGACGGACCGCGGTTCGATCCCCTGGTTTCCCATATGGTCCCCCAAGCCAGGAGTGACATCTGAACGCATAGCCAGGAGAAACCCCTGAGTGTCACTGGGTGTGGCCCAAAAACCAAAAAAAAAAAAAAACCCACAATCTTGCTATTCCTTCGAAATTCTTCTTGGGGACATAAGAGATAGTATTAGGGGTAATGATGCTTTCCTTGGGCCAGAATTAGAGCAAAGCAGATATGGCACTTGCTTGCCTGCACCAGCCCAGGTTCAATCCTTGCCATCCCATATGGTCCCCAAGCACCCCTGGGAGTGATTTCCAAGTACAGAGCCTAGCCCTAGAGTAACCTCTGAGCATCGCTGGGTATGGCCCAGATACCCCTCTCCTTCCCAAGAAGATGCTTTTCTTGCACACCACTGACTCCAATTCAAATTCACAGCACTGCTATCCCCTGAGCACCATTGTAAACAGACCCAGAATACTGATGGGTATGGCCCAAATTTTTAAAAGAAAAAATTCTTTTTGAAGATTAAACTTAAAAGCATAATAAGAGCAAGGTGTCTTGCTTTGCATGCAGCTTAGTTTTGATTACTGGTACCACAGATTGTTTTCCTGGTACTACAGTACCCCTGACCACAGAGCCAGGAGTAAGCCTTAGACACACCTAGGTTTAGTCTTAAAATGAACCAAAGTATTCTGGAGCTAGATAGCTATCATAGTGGAAGGAGCTATGTTGTAGGGAGTCTGCATTCAGTCTGACAATATCAGGTTTCACCACACATCGAGTGACCCCACACACACACACCAAGCATTGCACCACACTGGGGGTATTCCCTGAGTGCAGCTAGGCGTGTCACCAAGATCCAAAAGTATATTTGTGGGAGCCGGGAGGTGGCGCAGGAGGTAAAGTGCCTGCTGCCTTGCCTAGGACAGACCACGGTTCGATCCCCCGGTTCCCATATGGTCCCCCATGCCTGCCAGGAGCGACTTCTGAGTGCATAGCCAGGAGTAACCCCTGAGCGTCACTGGGTGTGGCCCAAAAACCAAAAAAAAGAAAAAAGAAAAAAAGTATATTTGTATTTGGGGAAGTTAGAATGATAATATAGTAGGTAGAATGTTTGCCTTGCATGTGGTTGACCCAGGTTCAATCCCCAGCACCACAAAGGATCATCTGAGCAATGTCAGGAGTGATCCCTAGTCCACAGCAAGGTGTAAGCCCTAAGCACCACCAGTCAAGCGTGGCTCAAACCCATCCTCTTCCCAAACAAACAAGTGTTTATTTTGGTCAGTCAGAGAAATAATTCAAAGGGCTGGAGCATATGCTTTGAATGCAGTAGACCCAGGTTTGACCCCTGGCACCACATGACCTTCCAGCATCCAGCTGCATGTGGTCAAAATAACCAAAATCAACATTAGTTTATTTGGAAGTCGTCTCATGCCATGTTTCGACTTTAAATCCCCTGAACTCTCTCTCTGTAGCTATCAGTGAAAGGATACAATGATAAACAGCCAATT
This sequence comes from Crocidura indochinensis, assembly GCA_004027635.1. Classification (NCBI taxonomy): domain Eukaryota; kingdom Metazoa; phylum Chordata; class Mammalia; order Eulipotyphla; family Soricidae; genus Crocidura; species Crocidura indochinensis. The sequence continues at coordinate 4,552 of PVKC010048243.1, read as the reverse complement.
TTGCTAAAGAAGATTATCGAGAAAATGGCCACCTTTGAGATCGATGAAAAAAGATTTGAAATCATCAAAGAGGCGGTAAGTTTTCTGGGTTCATTTTTGTCAGTGAATAACTTCAAATATAATTCACTTCACAAGGTGTTGTTGTCATGCTCTGAATATTTCCAGAGAGAAGCACTCTCCACTCTGTGTCCATCATCATCGTGTGAGCAGGGGTCTCAAACTCAATTTACCTGGGGGCCGGCAGGTGATCCTTGAGTGCAAAGTCAATAGTAAGCCTTGAACATTGGGGGCTGTTTTCAGCCTGCGGGCCACAAGTTTGAGACCCCTGGACTGTAGAGTCTTTTGTGCTGGAAAGCCTACTGGGCCCATGGCCCATCCACAAGGATGAAGCAACACTGGCTTTCGGAAAAGCCTGCAGTGGTCCTAGGGGCATCTTAAATTCCTTTTGGGAGGAGCACATAGTTTTCCCTAGGTAAAAATGGCCTTTTATGAGAATCTTGCTACTCGTAACCCAGTATTGGAAATATGAGATGGATAACTTTTAAGAACCAAACTATGGCCTTTATCATACACAAAAATAAATGGCATTTCTTAAAAATGAGCCTATATATATGCACATATGTATCTGTATGATGTGTATACATATGTACTTTTTTTTTTTTGGGTTTTTGGGTCATACCTTGTAGCTACTCCTGGCTCTGTGCTCAGAAATCGCTCCTGGCAGACTCAGGAGACCAAATGGGATGCCGGTATTCAAACCGGATCTGTTCTGTGTTGGCCGCGTGCAAGGCAAATGCCTTACCACTGTGCTATCCCTCCGGCCCCACATACATATATTTTTATATGTAATATTGATCGATAGCATTCCATGTTGCCAACTTACTAGAGACTTTGGGATGGCCTTAGGCACAAAGAATGCCAAGAGGTGGAGGCTTGGGGATGAAACCTTGGGGATGGCTCTGTAAGATCTGGAAACTGCCCCAGCCCAGATACTGAAAAGTCTCTCATTTATGGGTGAGAGAGGAATAAATGCCTTTCTTCATCACATGTCTCTTAAAGGAAAAAGGGGCAAATATTTGCACATCCCCGCAGCATGATTTATGCAAGGAACAGCTTGGTATTTATAGTTGATGTTGCGAAATGATTTTCAAAGGATCACTAAAAGTTAGAAGCCCGTTTCTCCTTTCTTTAGTATATGCGCTCTCTCAACAACTTCCGGGCTGAGCAGCCCCACCAGCATGCCATGTACTACCTCCGCTTGCTGATGACTGAAGTGGCCTGGACGAAAGATGAGTTGAAAGAAGCCCTGGATGGTGAGACACAGCCTTTGTCTGTCTGAGATCTCTTTAGTTTATCCTGTCTAGTTCTAGTATTTATGCTTTCTAATATAAATTTATTTTTAAGGGAGCTGTTCTTACGTTTTTATGGGTGGAGGACCTCACCTGTCATTACTCAGGGACTACTGGTAGGAGTTGGGGAACTATACGGAGTGCTTGGGATCTAACCCAGGTTGGCCACTTGCAAGTCATATCTACCAAACTATCATCCCCTGGGCTTGCTTTTAAATAAAAATTATGGTGACCTTTGAAGTGGCTTTAATTTATTTGGGGGTGTTTGAGGCCACACCTAGTGACACTCAGGGATTACCACTGGCCCTGCACTCAGAAATCGCTCCTGGCTTGAGGGACCATATGGGATGTCGGGGGATCAAACCGCGGTCCGTCCTAGGCTAGCACATGTGCAAGGCAGATAGAAGCTTTACCGCTTGTACCACTGCTCCGGCCCCTGGCTTTAATGTTTTTTAATTATGTCACTGTGATTTCCAAAGTTACTTGTAGTTAATTTCAGGCATACAGTGTTCCAACACCAATCCCACCATTAGTGTAAACTTTCCTGCACCATTGTCCCCATACTACCTCCTATTCCCTGAAGAAACTTTTTGTTTTCTGACATTAGTTGTGTTTATTATTTTCAGCTTGAATCTACAGTGATTATTTCTGCAGAACGCTGTATGCTGTACTCAAGCATCTATAACTTATAAACAGTTAAATTTTCAGAAGGATAAAAGATGGAATTTGGTCATTTTATCAGATAGGAGTGCTAATACAGCTTTCGATCTATTTAATCGAGTTAGAAACTATAAGATACTGGAGTTTGCCTTGTACACCACCAACCCAGGTTCGATCCCCAACACCTATCATATGGTATATGATCCCCTGAGCCCCATCAAGAGTGATCCCTGAGCATTATTGGGTATGACCTAGGGAGGAGGTTGAGAGGAGCACAACAGTAGGACATTTGTCTTGCGTGTGGCCACCTGGATTCATAAAGAATCCTGGGACAAACCTGGGTTTGATTCCGGGACATCACATATGATCCTCCAAGTCTGCCAGGAGTGATTTCTGAGTGCAGAGCCAGGAGTAACTCCTGAGTGCTGCTAGGTAGCCCCCCCCCCAAAAAAAAAAAAAAGGTCTCCTTTCCAAGAATCTTAAGATAATAAGGCAAGTGAAGACTGAGCAAATATCACATATTAGTACAAACTAAGATCTTGGCAACTAATTGCAAAGTGGTGTATGTATTGGAGCTTGGTATGAAAAGGAAGAAACTTACCATAAATGCCGGTGAGCAATCAAAAACCAGCAAATGCCTATATTTTAGTATACTTGATCTTAGCCAAAAGACCAAGAACTGATTCTGCCTCTATTTTAGTATGGTATGGTACAGAGTTGATTTTATGGCTTTGATCATTGCATTGTGTTTAGGAGAGCTAAACCCCTAAGGGGGGGTTAGGTGTTGGAATTATAGGAACTCTGCTATTTTTGTGACTGTTCTGTCTCAAATTCTCTATAGAGTGTTTTTATAAAGCTTCATGGGTTGAAATTACTTATTTTTTGCACCTTTGCAGATGTCACCCTTCCTTGCCTTAAGGCCTTCATTCCTCAACTGTTATCTCGGCTACACATTGAAGCCCTCCTCCATGGAAACATAACAAAGCAGGTGGGTATTGCGGGATTAGTACTTCTTTATGAATCCTTAAGAGTTTTTGTTTTTGTTTTTTTACCCTAGTCTAAGACTATTAACTACTGTGGCTTGAGCATAAGTATTCTTAGTATTTACTCGGTTAGTCTTTGCTCTCTGGAGGAAGGAAGCAGAGAACAGAGAGGAAAGTATGACTGTGGTTGACTGTGACCCTACTCTTAATGCCACCCTCTCTGCTACCATTAAGGAGGAAGGGAATTCCTGCCCTGGCCCACTGTATATAGGTCAGAAGTTTGAGTGATGGTAAGAGTACCTGGTGGACGAGTACCTAGTGGGCTTTCAACCAGAAGTAAAATTCGACTATCTATTTAACAGGTAACTTCTGAAGTTTTCTCAGCCTGCCAGGGCTCGACCTTCCTTCTCTATAAAATTAGTTACGATTACATTGTTACTCACCTAGTGATTTTATGCTTCTCATGTTGAAGGTTCTCTTGAATTCTTGGGAGTCTTTCTCAAGATCCCATCTTCTGCCATTCTACTACAGTGCCTCCAAAACATTATGCCAGATCAGCTGCTAATTGGTCATAGTGAGCTTTTTCTCAAGACCTATTTTATTTCAAGATTAAACCTTAAAAGCTCTTCTCCTTGTCTGTAGAAAGGGTTCTTCCCTGGGATCTGTACCTCTCAAAGAAATTTGGCAGTACTTTTTCCTCAGCCATTAATGTCTATGTATTGTTCTTCACTTAACATAATTGCAGATAGATGAATTCCATTTTTATGTCTTTTATGCATCTGTTTGGATGATAGATTTAAAAAAAATCCATTTTTAAAATTCTGATCAACCGGGGCCCGGGAGATAGCATGGAGGTAAGGCGTTTGCCTTTCATGCAAAAGGTCATCGGTTCGAATCCCAGTGTCCCATATGGTCCCCCGTGCCTGCCAGGAGCAATTTCTGAGCATGGAGCCAGGAGTAACTCCTGAGCACTGCCGGGTGTGACCCAAAAAAAAAAATTCTGATCAACCACACTAGTGTTTGTTGGGGTTTTTTGTTTGTTTTGGTCACAGCATGTATACACATTACTTGACTACTGTCTAATACACCATTTGATTTTCACAGACAAGGTGCATCTGTGTTTTATAATGGGATATGACCTGTTTTATTCCACAGACTGCATTAGGAATCATGCAGATGGTTGAGGACACGCTTGTTGAATATGCCCATACCAAACCTCTCCTCCCAAGCCAGCTGGTACGCTATAGAGAAGTTCAGCTGCCTGATAGTAAGTTGGAATGTTAAATTACTTATGGTTTCTTTTGACTTGCATGATGAAATGGCTCAACAGACTGGAACACATTCTTTGCATGCTATAGGCCAGGATATGATCCCCAGGGCTGCATCTCCAGGCACAGGCAGGAAGTGACCACTAAAGCACTGCGGTAGAATGAACTACCATCCACTGTGGCCCAAAATAAAAAAAATTTTTTTTTTTTGTTTTTTGTTTTGTTTTTTTTTTTTTTTGGGTCACACCCGGCAGTGCTCAGGAGTTACTCCTGGCTCCATGCTCAGAAATTG
>PVKC010048242.1:0-10932 GCA_004027635.1 Crocidura indochinensis | reverse complement strand
TTCTTTCTTTCTTTCTTTCTTTCTTTCTTTCTTTCTTTCTTTCTTTCTTTCTTTCTTTCTTTCTTTCTTTCTTTCTTTCTTTCTTTCTTTCTTTCTTTCTTTCTGGTTTTTGGGCCACACCCGGTGACGCTCAGGGGTTACTCCTGGCTATTCGCTCAGAAGCCGCTCCTGGCAGGCACGGGGGACCATATGGGGAACCGGGGGATCGAACCTCGGTCCGTCCTAGGTTAGCACAGGCACTTTATCTCCAGCGCCACCGCCCGGCCCCTCACTTTTATATTTTCAAGGGGCGAGGTGAGTTGGGATGGCGCAGGGAGCGTAATAAGCAGTAACCTGGTTGTTTGGCACTAGGCTGGACCCACCCCCAAAGTGGTGAGGCCACCTGGCACGCTGGCATCCTCTCCCTACTCACCAATCTGAGCTGAGTGACCCCGCTTGCCAGAGCTCTTGTACCGCACAGCCTCCTTGATTCGGTCCACCTCCTGCTGATAGCGGCGCTTGTCCTTCATGGCACCCTCCTTGGCCTCCTTCAGTGCACCCTCCAGGGCCTTAACTCTCTCAGCCGTAGCCCTAAGTCGTTTTTCCAGTTTAGGAAGCTCACAACGCAGATCTGCATTGTCACGTACCAGCTGTGGAGGGGGACAGGCCAAAGGGAAGACGGAGAGATCCAGAGAACAGCATATATGGAGAGGGCAGAGGGTGAGAGAAAATAAGGGGAAATACAGTCAGAGAAGATGGAGATCGTGTTGTCCCTTTGCAAGGTCTGTTCCTTTGACCATATCCAGGTGCTATTCTAGCCTATTCTTTCCTTACCATTCAGCAAACAATGGTTGGGCATTAAATTAAAAAATAAATGACAGCTTTTCTGTGCAGCAAAAGGTGCCAACTTCACTGTGGTCCATATGTCCCAGTCTCCGACTAGACTAAACCCACCCTCACCACCCCTTCTCAGCCAATATATCACAGCTTGTGCCAGACCAAAAGCCTCACGGCAATCATGGGGATGAGGTACACCCCCCCCCTTCACCCAGAGATGGTTTAGTGACATGCAGAGGAGGAGGGCAGCAAGAGCAAAGGAGCCATCTGGAGGATGGATTATGGTGCTAAATGCAGGTGCATTGCGGTACAGTGCAGAGCAGGAGCAGAAGCTGGAAAACCAGGTCCCATCTCAGCCCCACTCCCGCTCCCCAACACACACGCACAAATACAGCACCCCATAGGAAGGAGAGAAAATGTTTGAGGTTTCACAAACATTTGTGCTCATCACCCACTCCCATTTAAATTTAGCTAGAGCAGGGACGCCACCACCACAGACTAAACATACTCTCTGCTCACTTCCCAGGGGACACTGCGCAGGAGCCAGCCCTGGGAGAGCTCATGTAAGTAGGAGTGGTGGGGACTACCAGGGAAGGAGCAGAGCAGGAAACACTGTCATGCCCTGCTAATTTTGAATAATTTGGAAATTAAAAAAGTGTTTTAGGGTTGGTGCCGGAATTGTGGTTTGATTCCTTCAGCAACCCATATGGTCCCACAGGCAATTTCTGAGTGCATAGCCAGGAGTAACCCCTGAATGTCACCGGGTGGCCCAAAAACAAACAAAAAAAGTGTTTTAGGGGCGATGGAGCAATAGCAGATCAGTAGGGTTTTCGGCTTGCAGGCGGCTGACCCAGGATGGACCTGGGTTCCATCCCCAGCGTCCCATATGGTCCTCCGAGCCAGGAGCGATTTCTTTCTTTTCTTTTCTTTTTTCTTTTCTTTTCTTTTCTTTCCTTTCCTTTCCTTCTCCTTCCTTCCTTTCCTTCTTCCCTCCCTCTCTCCCTCCCTCCCTCCCTTCCTTCCTTTCTTTTTTTGGTTTTTTGGGCCACACTCAGTGACTCCTGGCATGGAGTAACTCTGAGTGCACCAGGTATGGCCCAAAAAACAAAAACAAACAAAAAAAACCCAGTGTTTTGCTGTGACAGTAGCTACACTTAATCTGTTTTGTTTTGTTCTGTTTGCTCTGTGAGCAGTGAGACCCAGGACCTCACACCTGCAAAGCAAATAAATGCTTTAATCACTAAGCTACACCACTAACCTCAAGTTTAATTTGGAACCGGACTATGGTCCTGACTGTTGAAGATTATGTTGACCAGGAAGCCTCCATATCTTTTTTATCTTTCTAGTCCTTTTTTTTGTTTTTGTTTTTGGGCCACACCCGGTGACGCTCAGGGGTTACTCCTGGCTATTCGCTCAGAAGTCGCTCCTGGCAGGCACAGGGGAACATATGGGGAACTGGGGGATCGAACCGAGGTCCATCCTAGGTTAGCGCAGGCACCTTACCTGAAGCGCCACCGCCCAGCCCCCTATCTTTCTAGTCTTGTATTGACCAATACATGAATTCTCTCTTACAGTTAAGGCACTTGGGACTAAACTACTTGGGAGCAGAGCAGCAGGTTCTACGAGAGGGGAAAGAAGCAGCTTGTGTTTTCCTGACACGAGCTGCAAGGGTGGTAAACCTGGGAGAATGTTAAATGAATAAACTTGTCACATAAAATAAATACTCTGTGATCTCATTTTCATGAGGTGCTTAGAGGAGTCAGCATCATAGAAAATAAAATAGTAGTTGCAAGGAGCCTGGAGGAAAGTAGGAGTGAGGAGGTTAAGAGGTTAATGAGTATCTACAGAGCTTCGTGTTTGCAAGAATTAAGGGGATCGAGAGCAGTGATATTACCCAACACTATGAATATAAATACCACTGAACACTGTCGGTGACACATTTTGCATTAATGTACATTTTACCACGATGAAACAATTGTAAGTGGAATAGAAGGCACTACAGAAATATGCTTTTGGATATTTTCAAAGAAGGAAAATTCTTACAAGGAAATAAAAAAGAAAGGCAAAATGAAGAATGGTGTTCTTCCTTGTGCTTCAACATTGTTTCATTATAAGCAAAGGGAGAAAAGGTAAAGGCAAAGCAGATAAGTGAGCTCTATAGACTAACACTATAATTACAAATCCCTATTCTGGGATCTTTATTTGCAACATCAAAAATTGGGGAAGCCTTACTATCTTATGTATATGTGTTCCTTTTGCACTGGGAGGAAAAGAAGTTTACGTTTATTGAGGATATGCATCTGAGGAATTTTAAAGTGGATCTGAAAAGCAGGGGATGAAGTATAGGTTAGGGTTTATTTTATGAATCACTCCAAAGGGCTTGTTGACAGACTAGGGCACCTGTCTTCAAGGCTGAGAGATCTGGCGCTAGTGGGGTGCTTCTGCTCTGTGTGCACCAAACATTTCCTGTCCTGACTCCTAGGACTGTCCCTCTTGCCTCCCCTCCCCATACCTTTGAAACCCAGTCATCCACCTAAGCAGCCACAGCAGCAAGGAAGGGGACAGAGAGGCAGCAACTTAATACACAGAGACTGGAATGGCCTCACCTGAGGGCTGATGGCCCATCTTTATTTCTCTGCACACTGCCCAGGCCTAAGTCAGTAGACTTTTCTCCACAAGAGAAAGCCCCCACTTCTTCTCTTCCAATGTTTTCTCCCCCAGGTTAAAGCCTAACCAGGACCCTTTGTGTGCAGTTAGAGTCAGAGGCCTCTGCAGCCTCTATCCTTCCCCACTAACACAAAGGCCTGGGCAGAGGCAGGCTGGGGAGCTGAGAGAAGGGAAAAGTGGAACTAAATATGAAATAAAGACAGGCTCTGTAGGTAAAGTCAAAGGGGGAAAAAAGTAAGGGAAACATCCAAGCAGATTTTCCTAAATCCAAGGGACCTCTGAGAGTCTGTTATCAGAGGTACCTCGCCTCAACTTCTCTTCCCCTTTCCCCAACACTCACCCCCTCCCCCAAGTCTTACCTGTTTGTGAACCTTTGTAAGCTGTTCCAGGTTGTTCTCAAGAAAGGAAATCTTCTGCTTTTGGGAGTGAATCCCCCCACTGTCCTCGGGCTCCATTTCTGCACTCTGGTTGAAAATGGAATTAAAGATGTAGCTGGTGCAAGGCCCAAGACCCAACCTGTCCTGATTTGATGATTCTGCATAAGACCACCATGTCCTCTGAGCACCATCAGGGCTCACTCATAAATCTAGAGTCAAGAATAGCCTCTGAACACTACTAGTTGTACCCCTTCAACTTTCCAAAATAGAATAGGTTTGGAAAGATTGTCACCTATATATTAATTTTGGTTTGATGGAGTATATAGTAGAATGGTATTTTTTTATTTGTTTACTTGGGGTTTTTTGTTTGTTTTTGGATCACACCCAGCAGTGCTCAGGGGTCACTCCTCCTCTGTGCTCATAAATCCCTCCTGGCAGGCATAGAGGACCATAAGGGATGCTGGGATTAGAATCCCATCCATCCTGGATCAGTTTTGTACAAGGCAAATGCCCTACTACTGTGCTATCTCTCTGGTCCTATTTGTTTTTTGAGGTCACTCCTGGCAATGCTCAAGACCATGTCAAGCCATCCCCATGGGAGAAACCTGAAATGGGAGAGAATATGTGGTCTGGGTAAACCCTGATGGTGGCACCTACTTTCTTGACTCGAGTCGTGACGTCTTGAACGAACAGCTTGCGAAGATTGTGGAGGGTCTGGAGTTCCCGGGCCTGGAAAGAATCAAGAGATATTAGGGGTTGCCATATACCAGGGTAGTCTCTGTCCTGGAGGATGGGAACATGACTTTGTGATAAAATGCATACTTTGCATGCACAAGAACTGGGTTGCATCCCCTATTACACATTGCAAAATAAATTAATAATAGGAACTTTCTATCTGTCTAGTTAAGACTAGGCAGGAAAAGGTGTGTCCTATAAATGTCACAGTTTAACCTGGTAGAAGGGCAAAAGAAAAAGGGTTAGGGAGAAATCAGGCAGAAGAAATGAAGGGCAGAAGAGTCAACCTGACACAGAAGAGAACCACTTACAACTGTCTCCTCCAGACCCTTGAGGTCCTGCTTGGACTGCTCATGTCGCTCGTACAGAAATCTGAAGGAAGAGAGAAAGAGAAGACTTCCTGAAGAACTCTCCTTCCTCTGCCCTGCTCATTTCCCATCTCCAATCCTTTCACCTATATTTAATTATTTGGTACACCATTTACTCATGTCGATTAAACAGATATTAGAAAAGAAACAAGGGACAACTGTACAGAGGATAGGACATTTGTTTTGTACGTGTCTGTTCCTACCCAGATGCAACCCCTAGTATCCCATATAGCCCCAATCACCAGGAATAATTCCTAAGTGCAGAGCCAGGAGTAACCCCTGAGCATCACCAGCTTCAATCCTTTCCTTTTGCCCCCAACCCCCCAAAAAAGAAAACAAAAGAATCAGTAAGATAAGTTTCATTAAAAAAAAATCAACACCATTAAGGGCCAGGGAGATAATACAGTGGGTAGGGTATTTGCACATAGTCAACTTGGGTTTAATTCCTTGTACCCTATATAGTCCTCCGAGCCTGCCAGGAGTAATTCCAGAGTGAAGAATCAGGAGTAACCCCTGAGTACTGCTGGATGTAGCCTCAAAATACAAACAACCACCATTCTACTACATATTCCATCAAATCAAAATTAATATGCAGGTGATATTAATTTCAAACCCACTTTTTTGGAAAGATTGGCAGGTACAACCTGGTTGTGTTCAGGGACTATTCTTGGCTCTTTGAGTGAGCCTTGGTGGTGCTTAAGAGGAGCAATGGCCTTATGCACTATCAGCAAATCAGCATCCTGATGAAGCAATTACATTGCATTATCTCTCTGGCCCCAAAGACTCTTGTTTTATGCATTTATATTCCATAGAAATTTGATTAAATCAAACCATTCGTGTTGTTTCACAGCCTACTTTTATTTATCGTAGAAGGTGGGTTGGATTCACATCCAGCAGTATTTGGGGGCTATTATTGTCTCTATTCTTGTTGGTACTCCCTGGACTATGTCTTCAAGTAGGGTCAGTGGGAGAAAAGCAAACACCTTAACTTCTATACTATCTTTCCCATTTCTAGAGCCTACTAAACAGATCATCACAAACATCTTTCCCGAGGTTAATATTCAGAGGTCACTTCTGAATGGGTTTCTTTTTTCCTTGCCCAAATACAAATTATTTGGAAAGTGTATTTGCTTCCTAGAGCCACCACATCCACATCACGTCTGCACCAGGGCCTGCCTCGGTTGGGCTGTCTAAGGCGAAGTCTGAGCCAACAAGGCCAGGAGCCTGATGTCACTTACGTCAGCTCCTGGAGTTTGCTGCTCTTCTCATGTTCTTCATTCTTCAACTTCTCATAGTCAGCCTGCAGCTTCTCAAGCTCTAACTGGAGTTTTTGATTCAGGCTAAAGAAGATAAGTAGGGATTAGCGAGAATGAAAAGATACTAAAGTGGGAACTAGAGCTCCTCAAGACATTTTTCTTCTGTTTTTTTTTTGTTTGTTTGTTTGTTTGTTTGTTTGTTTGTTTGGTTGGTTGGTTTTTGGGCTACACTCAGTGGTTAGTTACTCCTAGCTCTGTGCTCATAGATTATTTCTGGCAAGATCCAGGGGCCATATGGGTTACCAAGGATCAGACCCAGGTCAAGGCAAATACAATATACTGCTGTGCTATCACTCCGGCCCCCACATTTTCCTTCAGTACAAGTGAATCCACTTTAAGATGGATGCTTCCACTTTCAGCTGTCTAAGGTGCACTTCCAGCCACTGTTTGCATGGCAGATCAAGGAAGCCTAAGCTATCTAGTCATGTGAGCTGCTAGGATAGGGTAGAGCGTAAAGGATAGTCCTTACATTTAACATTTTCTGACGTTAGGCTGAAAAAAAGCATCTGAAAGTTAAAGAACTAGGTTCTGGCCCAAGCAAGAACAGAACATGACAGTGGGCAGAGCCCAGTGTGCAGAGGTGTGGGTGCTTGGAGCTGCCCTGAGGGACTCTTACTCTTTGAGCTCATCAATGATCTTCTGCTTCTCATTGATCTCATCTCGGAGCCGGGCCAGCTGCCGGTGATGGGCCTCCCGGTGACTCTCCATCTGCAGTTCCAGAGCCTTCTGCAAACAACCCCATTCTAAGCTCAAGGCCAAACTTCCGGGTATCAGTTTGTTTAAAACCAACGTAGCCTTGCCACTCATTCCCCACCACCATTAATCCATTCACCTTCACTTCATCTGCGTCCTGAGTGTCTGGCTCCTTGTCCTTCAGGGCTACTTCATGCACAGTCTCTGAGGGAAAGAGGAGAAGACAGATTTACATCACATCTACTGCATCTAGCAAGAACTTCACATTATGACTAGAGCTCCAGGCATGGCAAGGGGACAATGCGATGTCCGACTGAATTAAGGTGGACCAATTGGATAAGACAGGGGTAGAGAATTTAAAGTACGTGCCATCCAAGAGCATGCTAAACCTTGTATGAGTTGGTCTCCATGATCTTAATCTTTCTAATATTTTTTTGTTTTTTTAGGGGGACCACACCCAGAAGCACTCAGGGATAACTCCTGGCTCTGCACTCAGAAGTCGCTCCTGGCAGACTTTGGGGACTATATAGGATGCTGGGGATCAAACCCGAGTCTGTACTGGGTTGACCTGTGCAAGGCAAACAAATGCCCTACCACTGTGATATCTCTCCGGCCCAACTTCCTTATATATATATATATATGTATATATATACATATATATATATATAATATATTTTTTATATTTTTTATTTTTATTTTTATTTTATTTTTTATATATATTTTTTACACTCAGAAATCACTCCTGATAGGCTTGGGGGACATACGGGATGCTGGGATTCAAACCACCGTCCTGCATGCAAGGGAAATGCCTTACCTCCATGCTATCTCTCCGGCCCCTACTTCCTAATATTTTTGAGAATACTGTTGGGTGGTTTCTTTGAATGACTGTAGTTTTCCCTCTCTGTCCCCTCAGGAGCTTAGAGTCCTGAGGACTTGGAGGAGTGGATAAAACGTAAGATCTCTGGGGAAACTCCAAAAGAAAGTAATGCCCATGATATTTCCCAGTTAGTCTGGTCTGGACTGATATCTCTAAGTCATTCTCACAAAGGGATGCACAGATTCCCCTTTCTGCACAAACTACAGCAGCCCAAAGCCACACCCTACTCCCTCCAAACAGAAATGGCCCAGCTCTGCAACTTAACTATATCAAACTCCCAGGCCAACTAATTTGATTCAGATCTAAAGATCCTGGACACTTCAATATTTTATAGTAGTGTCAGCCCAGTAGTATCAGAAGAAAGCTGATGGGAAAGTTATATAGTCATTTACCAATCTCAGTGAGCCTAACAGTATTACAGACGGTTCAGCTAGCAACAACCAAGGCCAGTAAATCCTTAGACACTGACTTTAGTAATACCATGGGAAAATATAAACAATCATTTCAAACCCAATCTTGTTGATCTAAATTTTTATAATTCCAGTGGTTTGTGTTATTAAAAGCAATAGGAAGTAAATTTGTTTGTGCCTGCAAGGAGGCAGGATATAGTGGTGGGTGGGAAACTAGGGACATTGGTAAAGGGAAGGTCAAAATGGTGGTAGGATTGGTGTTTAAACATTTAATGCCAGAAACAACTTCATTATGAACAACTCAGTAAGCATAGTGTTATAATAAGAATTAGAAAAAAGAAAAAAGGAGGTATCTGGGGCTGGAGATATAGTACAATGAGTAGGGCACTTGCTTTGCACATAGTTGACCCAGATTTTATCTCCACATCCAATATGGTCCTCTAAGCCTGCCAGGAGTGATCCATAAGCACAGAGCAGGGGTAAGCCCTGAGCACCGCCAGATGTGCCCCCCTCAAAATATAGATATAGGGGCCAGAGTGGTGGCACAGCGGTAAGGCATCTGCCTTGCCTGCATTAGCCTAGGATGGACCATAATTTGATCCCCCAGCATACCATATGGTCCCCCATGCCAGGAGTGATTTCTGAGCACATAGCCAGGAGTAATCCCTGAGCGTCACTGGGTGTGGCCCTCCAAAAAACAAAACAAAACAAAAATATATATAGATTAAATATAGATATATGTATTTAAAATAACATTTAAGGTCTCACCCTGGGCCTGGAGCTTGGCTAGTTCATCACTCAGGGAGTCATAAGATTCTTCCAAGTGCCGTTTCTTTAGCTCCACACTCTGCATGTACTCCGTAAGTGAACGAATCTTGGCCTCATGCTGGTACAAAAAAAGGGTTGATGAAAGGAGCAGATACACAAAAGATACAACTCAGAGCAACATCGTGCTCCCCTGTGGGCCCTCCCCTTTGCCTATGCCTTCTGTGGGGATACAGGTTTGGAGACTGTTCCTCAGGGAATTCTTTCCTTTAAAGCCTAAACACTTCCACCTCACTACTGTCCCCCACACTTTTCTCTTTGATTTTAGCACACCCTAAGCCCAGACATAAGTGTAGGTAGCAATTTTCTCCCCAGTCACACAGCCACACTCTTTCACTCCTCTGGCACTTACCTGTGAGATAAGAAGCTGGCAGGATGACAGCTCCCGGCCTGTCACTTCCATCTTGCGATGACATTCCACCTGGAGATTCTCCAGTTGTCGGCACCGCTTGACCACCGATTTGACTTCTGATTTGATTTTGCTGATGTAGAGCCGAGCCACTGTGAACTCCTCCTCGATGGCCCCGCTGATCTCCACAGGCTGTGGGGTGGACAGAGGGAGGAAGAGGTGATCTTCTGCTGAAGGGGAGCCTTTGAGCCCTTCCCTTGCCCCTTCCTTACCCTGCACACATCCCCACATACAGAGAAGGAAAATATCCTCTGAGCCACTTTAGCAGCTCTGTACTATTTCTTTTTTTTTCTTTTTTTTTTTTTTTTTTGGTTTTTGGGTCACACCTGGGGACACTCAGGGGTTACTCCTGGCTCTGGCTCAGAAGTCGCCCCTGGCTTGGGAATCATACGGGACACAGGGAATGAACCACCGTTCGTCCTGGGTCCTGGCTCTGGCTCAGAAGTCGCCCCTGGCTTGGGAATCATACGGGACACAGGGAATGAACCACCGTTCGTCCTGGGTCGTGTGCAAGGCAAATGCCCTACCACTATCCTATCTCTCCAGCCCCATACTATCTAGTTCTTACCTCTGTCACATTCTTCTACCTGCACCTAAAGATTCAATTCCCAAAGACTCACTCTTCATGTCAGGAAACAACAAGGCTTCCTTACTTGAGGTCCCAAGCACTGTCAACAGACTGGCCCATACCATCCCTAACCTGTGCCCCATCTCGAGATCCTGTGATCAAACATCTCCTTCCTCCCTTAATTTCTTCCTTTTTCTTTAAATCCTTTTATAGGGGAAGGACTTGGGTCACACTTGGCTGTGCTCAGGGTTCTGTACATAGGGGTCTCCCTAGCAATGCTTGAGGGACTATGTGCAGTGCCAGGGATGGACTGGGGTCAGCTATATGCGAGGCATGCCCCTTACTCCTGTATCATCTCCCTGACACTTCCACATGCTGCTTTCTCCAGTGTCTTTTCATTGTGTCTTTGCAGATGAGTCTATGCAAACCCAGATTTCCTGGGTTGACTTTTAAGGTGTGTCTCCTGAGTATTTTTTACTTTTTTTATTTTGTTTTGTATTGGGGCCGCAACCAGTAGTGATCAGGGATTCCGCCTAGCTCTGCACTCAGGAATCACTCCTGGTGGTGCGTGGGAGACCATCTGGTGGGAACTGAATTTGGATCAGCTGCGTGCACAGCAAGCATCCTACCCACTGTAATATATCTCTCTGGCCCCCAGTTTTTTTCTTTTTTGGTTTGTTTGCTTGTTTGTTTTTGGTGTTTGGGCCACACCTCTTGACGCTCAGGGATTACTCTTGGCTATGCACTCAGAAATCGCGCCTGGCTCAGGGTGGACCATATGGGATGCCGGGGGATCAAACCGTGGTCCGTCCTAGGTCAGCCGCATACAAGGCAAACACCCTACCACTGAGCCACTGCTCCAGCCCCAAGG
>PVKC010048241.1:0-10934 GCA_004027635.1 Crocidura indochinensis | reverse complement strand
GTGAAATGGGACAGATTACAAGTCAGATGTAATTTCCATTTTCTAGGCCAATCATGATTGTTGAGAGTTAACTTTACTGAAGAAAGGCTTCATGGGTTAAATTGGTTATAGAGCATCCTTAAAAACAATCATAATTTTCAAGTCTAGGAAACTAAGTGATATATAGTAATGAGCACTGTAAGAGGAGTCTACACCATGAAATATCATCTAGCAGGTCTTGAGTATCCATTTTTCTTTTCCTAAAAGTAATCTAAAATCATGAACATTATGGTATAATGGTAAAATACCATTACAATTACATTTACATAACATTACAATTACATTAAATTACAATTGAAAACAGTTACAATAACATATTCATAGAATGAAGTTGCATATTCTATTGCTAATTGTGGACATAAATATTAGATTATATTAGCATGCATAATCAAGTAGAAAATGAATAGATTAGGGGCCAGAGCGATAGAATAACATTAGGGCATTTGCTTTGCATGTAGCCAACACAGGAAGGACCCTGCTTTGATTCAGAGATCTCATATGGTCCCCCGAACCTGCCAGGACTGATTACTTAGCACAGAGCCAGAAGTAATTCCTGAGCATGGCTGGGTGAGACTCAATTAAAAAAAAAAAAAGAAAGTGAATATAATAGAATTTTTGTGATGACATCATAATAAGTCCTGACTTCTAATATAGTATAGCATTGCAATGTGGAACTGGGGCGACTAACCTATATCTCCAAGTTCCACTGTGGACAAAAAGATCAAGGTTTTATCATAGACATAGTATAATTAAGACATTAAAGCTACTTCGAGGGGGCCGGGCGGTGGCGCTGGAGGTAAGGTGCCTGCCTTGCCTGCGCTAGCCTTGGACGGACCGCGATTCGATCCCCCGGCTCCCATATGGTCCCCCAAGTCAGGAGCGACTTCTGAGCGCATAGCCAGGAGTAACCCCTGAGTGTCACTGGGTGTGGCCCAAAAACAAAACAAAAAAAAAAACTACTTCGAGAGAGCAATGTAGTGGGAGTTTGTGGTTTCCAAATGCATTCTGAGGCCTTTTCTATGAATAAAAGAATAGAACACTATTATAGATATTTATATAGAGCAGTTGATTGTACACCTGCTCAAATCTTTTCTTGATGGGAAAGTTTAATCCATTGACATATAAGGAAACAAACAGAAAGGGTTGAATGCCATTGTATTGTTGTTACCATTGGAGGTTTGGATTGTGTAATTCCTCTTTGAGTATCTCATATAGGTATGGTTTGGATAGCTCAAATAGTGTGAGTTCTTTTTTGTCTGAGAAAGTTTCGCTGGGTAGTAGACTCTAGGTTGAAAGTTTCTTTCATTTAGCAGTTTGAAAATGTCATCCCACTTTTTTATTGCCTGGATTGTTTAAAATGGAAGATCTGGTTTGATTCTTATGTTGTTTCCTTTATACTTGAGGTTTTTTTCTCCCTTACTGCTTTAAAGAGTCAATCTCTCTCTCTCTTTCTCTCTCTCTCTCATTATATTTTAAATGTCTTGGTATTCTGTTATGATCTGTTTTGTTTGGCACTCTTTTTGCTTCTTGGATTTTTAGAAACACCTTTTCCCAAGGGTAGGAAATTTTTCTGTTATTATCTTCCTCACTACTTGTTTCCCCCCTTTCCATGTTCTTCCTGTTCTGGAATTCCTGTAATTTGGAGATTATTTCTCTTATGTTTGTTCACTAAATACCATTCATTTTCTTCCAGGATTTGGCTCTCCTTTCTTTTTGACTTCTTTATCCCAGCTAACTTGTAATTTGTCTTCAAATTGGTGAAATTCTCCACCAATGTAATTGGACAATTGTGGCTTGCTAACATTTTTTTAGTTCCTTGAGTTCAATTGTATGGATTTTCTCATCTTCTGAAAGAGTTCTTATTTAAATTGGTTGAACTGTTCATCTATAAATATTTTCATTTCACAGGTTAGTGACTACTTGTTTTCCGTTGCTAAATGATTAAGTGTTGATTTTAGGTCGACATTTATAAGTTTCAGGTGTTTGGGTGGACTTGGAGATTTTCCAGGATTTCTCTCCATATCCCTCATAGTAGATGTCTTTTTTAGCTTCCTCATTGATCTTTTCATTTAGTGGTTTGGAGTACTGGAGTATCAGGGTGTTTAAGAAAGTGATCTATTAAATAGTTTGTATGAAATGTGACTCAGGGTATATCTTCTTAGAGGTTATTTTTCTAAACTAACAAGGTTGTCTAAGTATGGTAAAAATCTTGCATACTAGTTTTCTGATCTTTGAGCTAGCTATATATTTTCTAAGAGAAAAAAAGTGTTATTCCAATCTGCCAGAAAGTCAATGATATAAATTGAAATGACTAAGTGCAGGTATATTAATGTCAAAGAGCATCAATGTGGTTTGGGAAAAGGACTGATGGAAAGGAAGGGGTTTCAGTAATGACCCAGAAGGAGGCTGGGAAAAAAACCAAAAGAACAACCTCATTTGCAATTGGTTGAGGGAATTATGACAGCTGTCCCAAAAGGGCAAATAAACGCTGACAGCACTGGAACCCAGAAGGATGCTGAGGGAAGCCTGGGAATGGGCCCTGTTAGAGCTTGGTGGAGGCAATTAGTGATTTTTTTCCTTTATTGACCTCTATGGTTACTTTATCAATTTTAGTGTTAACCCTTATTTGATGTATTGTGTGCAAATATTTTCTCCACTTAATAAGTTGATTTATTACAAAGAAACCGAAGTTTCTTTGTAAAAACTTTTTAGTTTTATTAAGTCACATTTTGGGGGGTTTTGGTTTTGTTATCTTTGCTAATGGAATCAAACCATTAAAAACATATTAACATGTATTTAAATCCTGAGAAAATATTTTCAATAAGGGAAACCACTGGAAACATATTCTGGGAAATTTTTCCTATATTTTCTTGGTGTATTTTATTCATTCTAGTTTAATCTTAATATCTTTACTTTGCTTTAAATCAGTTTTTATGTATATGTGAAATACAAATCCAGTTTTAATGAGGTTATCCAGTTTTCCCCAAGCTGTTTATTAAAAAGACTTTCCTTGCTTCACTTCATGGCTTTTTTTCATATATTAATTGTACTTAAATCTGAGAGTTTACTTCTGAACTTCGACATTTTTATTGAAATGAGATTCTATATTTCAGTTCCACACCATTTTTTATTACTATGGCTAAAGTTTGCTACTTTTACTAAGGTTATAGTATAACTTTAAGTCAGTTTCCCTATTTCTGACCTGGAGTCACACCAAGATCTCTGTATATTTCAAATCACACCATGAAACTATTAGTGCAACAAGAAATAAACAGAATGCCCTAAGTGTGTTTTAAAGTTCTTTGTTTAAAATAACACTGAAATGGGGAACATTGGTGGCAGGAAATTTACATTGGTGAATGTCAATGACTGAATGCCAATGACTGAAATCTAACTGCAAACATTTCTGTAACCACAGTGATTAAATAAAGAAGTTATTGAAGATTAAACATTGAAAATAAAATAAAAATAACACTGAAATTGTTATATAGTAAAAACTGAGAAGAGTAAAAAAAAAAAAAAAGATACTCCCAGGAACAGATTTCAAAGGACAATATGTATTCATTACACACAAACTGCACCAAGAGAATCAGGATTCCCAGGAATCAGTCAGTAATTAATTACATAATAAACTTTGTAACATCAAACTATAGACCAGCTGAATAGCAATTAATTACAGAGAACTTAATAAAGTATGTTAGGAAATTTTATTGTGGAATTGCTCAGGAGTTACTCCTGGCTCTCTGCTCAAGAATGATTTCTGGCAGTGCTTAAGGGACCATATAGTGATGCCTGGGATCAAACCCAGTTGGCTTCATGCAAGGCAAATGCCCTACCTATTGTACTATTGCTCAGACCTCAATTTTGTTTTTGTTTTTTTTTTTCGGCCACACCCATTTGATGCTCCTGGCTAAGCGCTCAGAAATTGCCCCTGGCTTGAAGGGACCATATGGGACGCCGGGGGATCGAACCGCAGTCCTTCCTTGGCTAGTGCTTGCAAGGCAGACACCTTACCTCTAGCTCCACCTCACCGGCCCCCAGACCCCAATTTTTAAAAAAAAGGTTTTATCTAAGCACCATGATTACAATCATGATTGTAGTTGGGTTTCAGTCATAAATAGAACATCCCCCTTCACCAGTGCAACATTCCCATCACGAGTGCCCCCCACCTGTCTGTCTTCAAGTCAGGCATTCTGCTTCTCTCACACATTAATATTGTCATGCTAGTTGTTAGTGTAGTTATTTCCCTAACTTCACTCACAACTCTTTGTGGTCAACTTCGTATTATGAGCTGGTCATTCTAGCCCTCATATTTATTGTATTTAATATTTCTTAATATTTAATATTATTTCTTAAAACCCATATATGAGTGAGACTATTTTGTGCTTGTCTCTCTTGCTCTAACTTATTTAACTTAGCATAATAGATTCCATGTACATCTATGTATAGAAAAATTTCATTACTGAATCTCTCCTTACAGTTGCATAATATTCCATTGTTTACAGGAACAGTTTCTTTAGCCACTCATCTGTTGAGGGGCATCTTGGTTGTTTCCAGAGTCTAGCTATTGTAAATAGCGCTGCAATAAATATAGGTGTGAGGAAGAGTTTTTGAATTGTATTTTTGTGTTCCTAGGGTGTATCCCTAGGAGTGGTATAGCTGTAATATATGGGAGCTCAATTTCCAGTTTTTTGAGGAATCTCCATATTGTTTTCCATTAAGAATGGACTGGATGGCATTCTCACCAGCAGAGAAAGTCCCTTTCTCTCCACATCCCCACCAGCACTAATTGTTCTTGTTCTTTGTGATGTGTGTCAGTTTCTGTGGTGTGAGATGATTCCTCATAGTTGTTTTGATTTGCATCTCCCCAGGGCATTTTTATGTGCCTTCTGGCCATTTGTATGTCTTCTTTGAGGAAGTGTCTGTTCATTTCTTCTCCCCATTTTTTGATGGGGTTAGATATTTTTCCTTGTTAAGTTTTTAAAGTATTTTGTGTATTTTCAATAATTAGCCCCTTCTCTGATGGGTATTGGGTAAATAGTTTCTCCCATTCTGTGGGTAGCTTTTGTATCCTAGGTACTTATTTGTATCCTATTTGTGTTTATTGTATTTTGTATCATAGGCATTTATTTGAGGTGCAAAAGCTTCTCAGCTTAATATTTTCCCATCTGTTTATCTCTGCTTCCACTTGTTTGGAGAGTGTTGTCTCTTTGACGGTGTCAGGTCCCAATTTTTGTATTGTATTCATTGTAAGCATTTGTTTGAATTAACCTATGAGGAAATTCTATAACTTTTCCCTAAACTATCTCCAATCCACAATTTTGTGAACTGAACATTATTGTTAGAGTCTACATTTGACAAACACGAGAGACCTATTTGGTTTAATAAAATTTTTGATGCATTTATAAAAATCAAGCCAAGAATAGAAGTACCAATCTTCTAGAGAACAAAATAATTATTGGATAATGCTCATAGAAAGGAAATGACCATGACAAAGAAAATCATAAGATAGAAACTGCCCTTAAAGTGATCTAAAAAAATGGACACTTCCATTGAGGAGTTCACTTAATGTTTCTTTTGCATGGGCTAGATCTGACAAATGTCCAAAATATTTTATAACTCTTTAAGGACAGAAAGATATTTTTCACATAATTTTCTTCTAATAGAATGTATAAACTAAAGGTTACATACATTTTATGTATCTTCGGTACTGACCCTAGATTTTTAAATGATCTTTGATCCAATGATATTATCTTACCAGTTATTCATTAATCAATGACTTGAACAATATATATAACATATATTCATTACCCATGAGTCATGATTTTGCTTTCTTAAAAGTTGAAGTGTGACAGTAAAGTGTGTCCATACTACCCAAAGCTATGTTTTACATTCAATGCAATACCTATCAAAATTTTAATGATAGTTAATATTAAAATAGAAAAGCAGCCCTAGACTATGAATGAAACCAGAAAGCAACTCCAATAATCAAAGAAATTCTTTGAAGGTCAAAGCTGAAGGCACCTTCTTGATTTTATTCCCAAGTATTGTTGAACTTTAATTTTTTTACATTTTTTGCTTCGTGTATTTTGCTATTCACATGTCAAATGCATATATATTACTATTGATATATCTTGATAAAATTGTCAATTTAGGGGCCGGGCGGTGGCGCTGGCAATAAGGTGCCTGCGCTAACCTAGGATGGACCGCGGTTCGATCCCCCGGTTCCCTATATGGTCCCCTGGGCCTGCCAGGAGCGACTTCTGAGCGAATAGCCAGCAGTAACTCCTGAGCGTCACCGGGTGTGGCCCAAAAACCAAAAAAAAAAAAAATGTCAGTTTAATAATTATCAAATGGAGTTAGAGAGATAGTACAGAGGGAGGGAGCTGGTACAACCCTGATTTAATCCCTGACTGATCCCTGAGCATAATCAGAAGTAAGCTCTAAACACAGATTCATGTGGATCCCCCAAAATAACAAAAATATTATTGTTATGAAATATTCTTATTTGTCACAGTTACTAATCATAATTTTTCTGATATTAATATATTTACTCTGATCAATCTCAGTATAAAAGGGTAGAAAATAGAAGTGAAAGTGGTTACTGTGAGGAAGAGATGATTATGTGGAAAACAGGAAATGTTTGGGTGACTTAATGTGAGGAATAAATCCTAATGCTTTGGTCAAGAAGAGACCAAAATAAATCAAATTTATTTATTTTAAATCAAGAATAAATAAGATTCCCTTTAAAGCTACATCTTGCAAACATTTATTCAATGTTTTGGATCATCTGTGCAGCTTGAAGTAGGCAAAAATCCCTCAAGACCTGATGGACAAATTTGATCATCTTTTCAACAACATGGTACAACTTGTGACACTAGTCTACTAAGCACTAATGAGTAATGATGGGAAATGGAGTAATATTGTACATTAATAAGGATTCCAAAGGGATGAGCAGGAGATTCAGAAGTAAATCCAAGGAATATGAAAATAACACAGAGCAAAACTGGATCAAGAGTGCAGATAAGAGTATGAAGACAAAACCAGACAGCTGAAGGATAACAAGTAACCCTAGAGAAAGACTCATATGAAGGGAGTCTCACTATGCCATTAGGCAGGAAAATAACAGAAATCAAATTAAAATTGTAAAAGCAATTCTTTATTTTACCATGAGGATACCAGAGATCAAGTCTCTGTTTTCCTAATATTTGTTTCAGGAATTGTACACATGATAAAAATCTGCCTTTTTCCTGAATATTTTCTGGCTGATATTCTCTATATGAACACACCAAAAGCATAGCACTCTTTTTGTTTTCAGGATCCCAGAACTACAGAGTATAGTCAAATCCACCACTAGAAATTACTACCAGTTGGGGCTGAAGTGATAATCAGTGTGTAGGTCATTTGCCTTACAAACAATAAACCCAGGTTTGAATCCCAGCATCCCATATGGTCTCCAAGCACTGCCAGGAGTAATTCCAGAGTATAGAGCAAAAAGTAACTCTGAACACCATTGAGTGTGACCCCAAAATAAAAAAATTAAAAAAATATATAAGTGTTTGGTTGTAATTGCAGTTTACTGAACAGAGTTGGAGGCTCCCTACTAGGAGAGTTATTTATTAATATACAATGTGAAGAGCTGAGGGATACAAAAAGGGGAATAGAGCCTGTCATATCTAAAGAAAGAGCAGTGCCCCTTATCAGCTCTAGGCCTTATCAGCTCAAGGTCACGCATAGCTGATCCCTGACTAGCCACAAATTGGTGGGAGGATCTTTCCATGCCCTTGTGAACAAGGGAGAAGAGAATAGGTAGAAAAGTACAGCCAATGAGTGATCAATGTCATAAGTTCTAACCCTTTCAACTTGACCTCCTGAGAAAGACTTCTGTGGTTAAAGAGTCTCAGTCTGGTCAATAAGGTAAATTACTATACATGAAATCAACCTTGCTGTTGAAACAAAACAATTTGTTTTGTGTTTTCATTAAATTTGGCTTGTTTTTATCCTGATGTTAATTCTGAAGATGACAGTACCAAAAGGGTTTGGAGGATATTGTGAGGAATGCAACCTCAGTTCAGAGTAAAGACCTAAATAGTCATCCACACAGAGTATAGAAACTATGAACATCCAAAGTTAATTTTAACAACCATTTGAAGAACTCAAATGCAAAGTGAAATCTTGAAGGCAAATGAGCTTCTGGTTATTTCGTCATCTGAAAACATCACGATGATTTCAAATTCTTTCGAAGTGAATTCCAAGAATCAAGAAAATGACATATAATAGGAGGTAGTAATGATACTAATGAAACCATCACCAACATCTTTTTTATCAGGCTCTGAAGTTTCTGCTCTGGGGCTGGGAGTCAGTCCTAAAATATTCACATTAAAAGTTCACTGGCTCCAGCATACCTGTGCCTCATACACGAGTGTTTCTGGAAATACAGATTCTGAAACTATTCAGGAATGGAGAATCGGGTTTTCTCAGAGAGGAGATGGTTAAACATAAATACTAGGAGCTTTTTAGGACCCAAATGAAGGGGTGAGTGTGGTGGACAGGAACACACTGATAATGCTTCTTTAATCCATCCATCCTGTACTTTACCAACCTAGCTTCTTTCCTGAGTTCTTTCATGAGGGCATGTGTCCCTTGATCTAGCTTCTGCTTTCAATACCAGCAGTGTCACCGTCCCTGGTGTGTCCTGAGAAATGCTTAGCTGCAATATCCAACTTTACTTCTGGGTCAAATCCACGATCCAGATTTACTTCTGGGTCAAATCCAGGATCCAGATTCTTGGGGGAGGTGACTCTAGGAAGAGAAAATCATGACCTAGGAAGAGCGACCAAGAGCCATGGCTCCTGAGACTGTTCAGGTTGGGTTTCTAGCAAATTCTCAGTCAAAAGTCCTGATGCTGGACCAGCTCAATCAGGGCATCAGGGTGAGTAAAAAACACTCAATCCTTGGGGTTGAAGCAGTGGTACAGTGGTAAGGCATTTGCCTGGCATGAGGTCAATCTAGGACAGACCTTGGTTCCATATGGTCCCCCAGCCTGTTAGGACTGATTTCTGAGTCCATAGCCAGGAGCAGCCCCTGAGCCTCACAGGGTGTGGCCAAAGCAAAAACAAATCAAAACAACAACAAAAAATCCACCCAGCTCTGAGCTGTGATCATTGTAAACAGTCAGTGATCTTCTGCAGAAGGTCCTGGAATGAAGAAAGCAGTCCTCTGACTACAGGAAGTGCTAGACCCTGACAAAAGGCTGGGAGAAGTAGATGGATTGCTCATGAGAAAAAGTATCTGCCTGGGAATATCCTAAAAAGAGGGAGAGTTTGATTGGTGGAGCATTAGGGCTGTTGAGATGTGGTGTGCAGAGAGTGGAGTACCGAAACTGTCCTACTGCTTCATGTATTTATTTTTGCGCCAGATGCATACTGTTTTGGTTAATATAGTTTATAATATCGTTTAAGAGTGATGGTTTTAGCACTGTTCTTTCTTAGGATTGCTTTGGTTCTTAAGATGCTTGTGGTTCCATTTTAAAATGCCATTGTTAGTTATTCCCATGACCGTATGTTTCAACGGCAGAGAAACCCGTTATCTCGTAGGCCAAGAAAATTCCCTTTCTAATCTCCCCAATATTTGCTGTGCTATACAAAAAAAGCACAAATTAATATATTTGTTACTGTTGTTATTGTTGTTTTGTGCGTGTGTGTGCTTTGTTTTGTTTTTAGTTCAGAATCTTGTTATTGTTTGGTTGTTATCTTTATTGCTCTGTTGCTTTTCGGGTTCTTTTGTTTAATTTTTTTGGTATGGTTTTTATGTTTTTCTTCCTTTTTCCTTTTCTTCTCTTAAGTTGAATTTTATAGCCTCTAAGACTCCTCCTTTTCTTTATTGTTTGATTTTTTTTACCCCCCCTTTTTTTCTTTCTTTTTTTCTCCCCTCCAAACAGAACCACATAACTTGAACCATCTTGTTCTGCCTCACAAATTGAGGGGGAAATAATGGAGGGTAGCAAGACCAAACAGGTGTATGAACATTGAGTAGAAAAAAATTATTATATTTAAATACCAAATCCAAAGCCAACAACAACAGAATCAAAACCCAATCTACAATCTACAGAGGGGACCATTTATACTAGCAGCCCGAGGGTCAAAGGAGGGGATATGGGATACATGCTGGGAACAGGATTGGAGGAAGGAAAACTGGTGGTGGGAATGCCCCTGATTCAATGTCACCATGTACCTAAAATATTGCTGTAAAAGATTTGTAATTCGCTTTGGTCAAAATAAAAATTATTTAATTAAAAATGCCATATTTTTATTTTGATCAAAGTGACTTACATATCTTTCACAATATTGTTTTAGGTCGCTATTAACATTGAATCAGAGGAATTCCCATACCCAAAGTTGTCCTCCCTCCACCCCCATTCCCATCCTGCATCCCATATCCCCTACACTCATCCCCAGGCTGCCAGTAAAAGTGGTCCCTTCTGTGTCTAGCTTACTACTTGGTTATCATACAACTATTTGGGCCTGGTACCCTCCACCATCTCCCTCTCTATTTGGGAGGCGGGACAAGATAGTTCAGGTTATGTGGCTTTGTTTGAAGAAAAGAAAAGTAATAAAAATGAGGTAAAAATCCAATAAGCCGAAAATGGGTAGAGACCTTCTAGGATCTCTCAACCTCAGTTGAGAGAGGAAAAGGAAAAAAGAAGTGAGGCATCACAACAATATAAAAGTAAATATCAAATAAAATACCCAGTGAGCACAACAGCAATAAAGACAAGCACCACATAATAACCATGATCCTGAAATAAATCCATAACAGGGTGCAAAACGGAAAGCAAAAGAAAAAAAGGAGACATAAACTTCAGCATCCAAACTAAAACAAAGAAATCAAAAAAA
>PVKC010048240.1:0-10927 GCA_004027635.1 Crocidura indochinensis | reverse complement strand
CCTTCCTAGGCTAGCGCAGGCAAGGCAGCAGGCACCTTACCTCCAGCGCCACCGCCCGGCTCCCCCAAGAGTGATTTCTTAGTGAAGAGCTAGGAGTAACCCTTGAGTGTCGTCTGGTGTGGCCCCCCAAACAAACAAACAAACAAACAAACAATTTTTCCTGTTTGGTACATATTCATGGGTTTTCTAGGCCTGTCCTTGCACATGGTGCTCACAAGCATATGTCACCTGCATCTCCCCTCTTGAGACATGGACTTTCTCTCATTTTTGCTTTAACTTTGGTTCATGTCCCCAGAGTCTCTCACCTTTGGAGAAGCCTGGCTCTCTCTTGAGTGTGCTACTTTCTCTCTCTCTCTCTCTCTCTTTTTTTTTTTTTTGTTTTGGTTTTTGGTTTTTGGGTCACACCCGGCAGTGCTCAGGGGTTACTCCTGGCTCCATGCTCAGAAATTGCTCCTGGCAGGCACGGGGGACCATATGGGGCACCGGGATTCGAACCGATGACCTTTTGCATGAAAGGCAAACGCCTTACCTCCATGCTATCTCCTGGGCCCCTTCTCTCTCTTTTTTATTATTTTAATTTTTTAATAAATCTTTATTTAAGCACCATGATTACAAGCATGTTTGTAGTTTCTGTCAAACAGACTTTCTCTTTTTTCAAACTTTATATTTTTATTCATTTGTGGGCCACAACCAGAGGCGCTCAGGGGTGTCTTCTGGCTCTGCACTCAGAAATCACCCCTGGCAGTCTGTGGGACCATATGAGAATCAAAACATGACGTCAACCTCATGTAAGGCAAATGCCCTAATGCTGTGCTATTTCTTTGGCCCTTACTTTCTCTTTCTTATCATTTCCCTTTTTTAACCCAGAATTTCCAAATAAAACCTGTTTTTATTTTACACACACAAAAATTTGTTATGTTTTAGAGATATTAGTCCATTGTGATATAAATGACAGATATGCTTTTTTTTTTTTTTTGTTTGTTTGTTTGTTTTTGGATCACACCCGGCAGCTCTCAGGAGTTCCTCCTGGCTATGAGCTCAGAAATCACTCTTGGCAAGCTTGGGGGAACGTATGGAATGCTGGGATTCGAAGCACCGACTTTCCGACCTTCTGCATGCAAGGCAAACGCCTTACCTCCATGCTATCTCTCTGGCCCTATTCTTATTCTTTTAGTTTGATATTTCCAGGCTTGTGTGTGTGTGTGTGTGCACATGTGTGTGTGTCTTGCATGTTTAGGGTGGGGGGCATTGGTCACACCATGCAGTGCTCAGGGCTTCTTCCTGGCTCTGCAATCAGAATCACTCCTTTCAGGATCTAGTACCTTCATTTTTGTTGTTGCTATGTTTTGGTGGCTGTGTAATTGCTTCTGGAATTCGCAGGACTCTCCAGGGGGCTGACAAGCATCACCCCGGTGGGGTGGTTAAATGTTGGAAATCCCTGATGGCACCGCTACATGGGTTGTGTTCAGCATGTTGGGGTGGTGCTTGGAATTAAACTTGGGGCTTCAGGCTTGCAAGGCAGGTACTCAGCAGTGAGCTATCCCTGGACTACAGATGTTTAGTGTTGCTGTTTTCTATTTTGGGGTTATACCCACTTTTATAAGGGGCCAAACCCTGGGCTCATATTTAGTAGACATATGCTCCAGCCCCAAGTCATCTCTTCAGTTGGCTTTTGTAATTAAAACTGGGCTCACCTCTGTGCCAGGATTCGCAGTGGTTTCCCCATCTGGAAGGACTTGAGGCTGGCCTTTGTTCTTCTCTGTGCGCTCTGGCCCTCTTTGGCAATGCAGCTGTGGTGGCTGTGATATATTTGAACAGGGTCTATGTGGAGCTGTTCTCTCTTTTGGAAGGAGGATCTCTTAGGCCATGGCTAGCAGTGCTCCAGGAGTGCTCCAGGCTGCTCTTCAGATCTCTGTTAGGGGGCTGCTCCTTACAGAGGTTGGGTTCCACATGCTGCCAAGGGATCAAACAAGGGGTTGACTTAATGCAAGGCAATCACCTTAACCCCTGGACCAACCAGTCTGTCTGGTCTCAGAATCTTTCTTGACATTATTCTACTGTGTTAAATCTGTAGAGTTGTTTAGCTGGCTATACTCTTCCTTGCTTCTATTATCTTTGCAGAAGATTCTATATATTTGAAGATTTTATAGAAAACTAGTGTGTTTTTTTTGTTTTTTTTTTTGTTCTTTGTTTTACTTTTTGGGCCACATCCAGTGACACTCAGGATTACTCCTGGCTATGTACTCAGAAATTGCTCCTGGCTTGGGGGACCATATGGGACTCTGGGGGATTAAACTGAGGTTCATTCTAGGTTAGCCGCTTGCACTCTGGCCCCAAGAAAACTAATGTTTTTTTTCTGCAGTTATACCTATCCTTAAAGACAATATCTGAATATTTATTATATCTTGTAACATATTTTTTTCTTGTAACATATTTATACAATGTAGATTATAAAGATGTTTTTAATTATATTCCATCTTGCAGGAGATTGTTTCCAGATCAATTGTCTGTTTTACTCAACTCTAAAAAAATTACGATTTTATTATTTATTTATTTATTTATTTTTGGTGGGGTCACACCCGGTGGCACTCAGAGGTTACTCCTAGTTCTGCACTCAGAAATCGCTCCTGCAGGCACAGGGGACCATATGGGTTGCCAGGATTCGAATCACCATCTGTCCTGAATTGACTGTGTACAATGTGAACTCCCTACTGCTCTGCTATCTCTCCGGTCCATTTATTTATTTGTTTGTTTGTTTGTTTTTTGGGGACCACTTCCAGTGACTCTCAGGGATTACTCCTGACTGTGTGCAAAAAAATTACTCCTGGTGGACGTGGGGGAAAATAAGCAATGCTGGGGTTCTAACCTAAGTTGGCCACATGTAAGGCAAATGCCCTACCTGTTATGTTATCATTTAGGCCCCAAAATTCCATTTTGATGAGTGCTACAGAGGCTGGCCTGATAGTACAGCTGGTAGGGTGCTTGCCTTGCACGTGGCTGGTCTAGGTTCAATCCCCAACATCCTATATGGATCTTCTGACATCACCAGAAGTCATTTCTTAGTGCAGAGTCACAATAAGTCCTGAACACTGCTATGGTCCCAAATCAGAAAAAAAAAAAAGGAATAATAATTAAGAAAAAGAAAAACTCCTTTAAATTTTAGAAATTAAAAAAAAAATTAGTGCAGTAGAAAGGAGAGGAGAAAATCAAAGAAACTTGTCCATTTCTAGCACCCATAGATAGCTCACATTTTTTTTTGGATAGTTTGCATTTTTTTTTTTGTTTGTTTTTGGTTTTGGGGTCATTCCTGACTCTACACTCAGAAATTGCTCCTGGCAGGCTTGGGGGACCATATGGGATGCGGGAATTCGAACCACTATCCTTCTGCATGCAAGACAAGCGCACTACCGCCATGCTATCTCTCCAGCCCCAATAGTTTGCATATTTTTTTGTTTGTTTTGTTTTTGGGTCACACCCGGCAGTGCTCAGGGGTTACTCCTGGCTCTATGCTCAGAATTGCTCCTGGCAGGCACGGGGGACCATATGGGGCACCGGGATTCGAACCATGACCTTTTGCATGAAAGGCAAATGCCTTATCTCCATGCTATCTCCCGGGCCCCAATAGTTTGCATTTTTAATAACCTTGTCTTCTGTCTTCTAGTTAAAAAATGTTACTAGTCTCGCATGATCTGATCACTCGTCTTCCTGATCTGTTGCAGTGAGTATGGCTTTGCCGAGAAGGTGGTGGAGGGCATGTTCATCGTAGTCAATTCCATCACCATCAAGATCCACTCCAAGGCCTTTCATGCTTCTTTCGAATTGTGGCAGCTCCAAGGCTATAGTGTCAACCCAAACTGGCAGCAGAGTGACCTTCGCCTTACCCGCATCACTGACCCCCGCCGAGGAGAGGTGACTGAGACAGGAGACTGGGGGGGGGGAGGGTCCTGTTTAGGAGGGGGGGGTTCTTCCAGGGTGAGGTTCCGGCTGTGCCGGTGAGCGTCCCCCTTTCTGAAGGCCGGAATCCCTCTGTCCATTAGTTTGGGTCAGTATTTACCTCAGCTATGGCCTTCTTATGGTGGGGTTCGGCTGGGCAAAACCCATCCTGTCTCTGCCATGCCAGGCTTGCTGCTGGGACTTGCTGCTACATGATTAATGGCATCCACAGAATTTAGGGGAGTTTGCATTTCTTTCCAGGTCTTAACGTTTAAGGAAATAACTTGGCAAACACTTCGGATTGAGGCAGATGCCACAGACAATGGCGATCAGGACCTCATCACGACTCCACTGAGACTGATCACCAACCAAGGCAGGATCCAGATAGCCCTCAAAAGAAGAGTGAGTGTGTACTCTGCCCTCGGGATAATGCCCACCTTTTGTTCTCCTAGACATCCCTGGGAGTTGAGGTTGCTCTCCCTGAGTGCCGTTCCTCCTGGGAGTATTGGCTGAGGGATGGGCTGGAATCCAGTGTGGCTCCGTGACTTCCAGTCAGTATTTCTGCTACCTATTATCTTGATTCTGAGAACCGAAGTTCTTTATTTTGTTTATAGTTGAGTTTTTTTGTTTGTTTGTTTTTTGGGGTCACACCGGCAGCGCACAGGGGTTACTCCTGGCTCTATGCTCAGAAATCACTCCTGGCAGGCTCGGGGACCATATGGGATGCTGGGATTTGATCCACCATCCTTCTGCATGCAAGGCAAATGCCTTACCTCCATCCTCCGGCCCAAGAACCATAGATTTTTTTTTTTTTTTTTTATCATTTAAGGACTGGCAGTTGATTCCTGCTTTTTTTTGTTTTGTTTTGGTTTTGGTTTTGGTTTTCGGGTCACACCTGACAGCGCTCAGCAGTTACTCCTGGCTCTACACTCAGAAATTGCCCCTGGCAAGCACGGGAACCTTATGGGATGCCAGGATTCGAACCACCTTCCTTCTGCCTGGAAGGCAGACACCTTACCTCCAGGCTGTCTCTCCACCCCTCCATCCATTTTTTTAATTAACTACAGAACTCCTTAGTTATGCAAGGCATTAATTGACTGTGAAGTGTTCGATGCTTTCCCTTCACTTGGACCAGGCAGTAATCATTGGGTGATGCCAGCTGTCAATCCCTCTCCTCTCTCTCTTCACTGTGACCCTTCAGACCAAAGACTGCAATGTTGCAGCCTCCAAGCTGATGTTCCTACTGGATGACCTGCTGTGGGTGCTGACCGACTCGCAGCTCAAGGCCATGCTCAAGTATGCGGAGTCTCTGAGCCAGGCCATGGAGAAGTCAGCACAGCAGAGAAAGAGCACAGCCCCGGAGCCCGTGCAGGTCAGAGGCCGCGGCCCCTCCCATGGGCCTCGGACATATTTAGATGAAGCTAGAAGCTTGCATCTGACTTACTTGGGGAGCTTGTCATTTGCTTCTGGATGGGTGTGGGACTTGCCCTAGTCTGATTTACTCACTCGCTCTGTGGAGTGAGTGGCCCAGAGTGTTAGGTGCATGCTACCAGCTCCTGGAGGGGGATAAGGAATGCTCCTGTCCTTGGAATCCTCGCTATTTTGAAATGAATACCACATGCACATTTTATAATATGATGGGACTGTAATAAAGGTGAACATTGTGTCACCAGAACAGGAACACTTGATTGCCCTGTTTTCAGAGGGCATTTGGGGAAGATTTTCTGAAGGAGATGCTTCAATATCATTCATCAGTCTTGTGGTGCAAGAGCTTGAGGCATAATTCAAATGTCACGATACTGCTTTGACAAGTTATGTTACTCGTTACAATTTGAATTGTTTTTGTGTGGGGTAGAAGGGAGGCAGACCAGTGGGTAGATTCTCAAGGGAGCAGTGGGCTATATCCTGGTTCTTTCAGCTGGAGAGAGCCTTTGAAGGAGAGTCTCAGGTCTGGTGTTGCTTTTCTCTGTCACATGCAGATCACCCCACCTGCTCCCAGCGCCCAGCAGACCTGGGCCCAGGCGTTTGGTGGCAGCCAGAGCAGCAGCAGCAGCAACAACCGCCTGAGCCAGTATTTTGAGAAGTTTGATGTGAAAGAGTCCTCTTACCATCTGCTCATCTCCCGCCTGGACCTGCACATCTGTGATGACAGCCAGTCCCGAGAGCCAGGTGCCTCATGAAATCTAGCCTGTCTGAACCACTGAGGTCAGACGCTTGGGAGTGAAGGCTTTTAGCTAGATACAAGAATGTGTTTTGGTTGGCCAGTCGGCCACTACCCACAGCCAGGCCCCAGCCTGCCCATAGCAGTTTTCTGATGGTAGATGGCAGAGCTCTCAGCCTGTAAGGTGCAGCAAAAACCCCTTTAAGGCTTACAAATGCAAAAATGTTGGTGGTGCTGGGGAAAGAGTGCAGTGGGTATGTGCTATACTTGTTATGCATATATTGGTTCAGATTCTATCTCTAGAACCTTATATAGCCCCCTGAGCCTACCAGGAGTGATTCCTGAGCATATAGTTAGGGAGTGGACCAAAAACTAAAACAAAAATACCCCCATGACATCTGAATACTCAGGAGCAGAGACTAAACAGTATGTCATTTCTTAAAAATTCTTGCATAGTCCTTAATAGTCCGCTAGCCAATAAATTCAACTATCAGAAACCTGTAATTCTGGGAACTGGAGAGATAGCATGGAGGTAGGGCATTTGCCTTGCATGCAGAAGGATGGTGGTTTGAATCCTGGCATCCCATATGGTCCCCTGAGCCTGATAGGAGCAATTTCTTTCTTTCTTTTTTTTTTTTTAATTTTTGTGCCACACCCAGTGACACTCGGGTTACTCCTGGCTATGCGTTCAGAAGTCGCTCCTGGCTTGGGGGACCATATGGGAAACCGGGGGAGAACCTGGGGATCGAACCGAGGTTCGTCCTAGGCTAGTGCAGGCAAGGCAGGCACTTACCTCCAGCGCCACCGCCCGGCCCCAGGAGCGATTTCAGAGTGTAGAGCCAGGAGTAACCCCTGAGTGCTGCTGGGAGTGACCCAAAAACCAAAAACCAAAAACAAAAAGAAACCTGTAATTCTCTTTCTTTCTCTTTCTCTTTCTGAGTTTTGGGCCACACTTGGTGACACTCAGGCGTTACTTCTGGCTGTGAGCTCAGAAATCACTCCTGGCTTGGGGGACCATATGGAATGCTGAGGGATGGAACTTCGGTCCATCCTAGACTAGCCACATGCAAGGCAATTGTCCTACCGCTTGTGCCACCACTCTGGCCCAAGAAACCTGTAATTCTCAATGTGTTCTTCCCTCACAGAGAGATCACGCTGTGTTTTTGCTTGGCCTTTGTATTATTTTTTTTTAGAGCTACAGATATTATACACACATATATTTATTCAGGATGAAAAGTAATTGACTGCTCAATCTTTGTGCACCTTGGAAAAAAACACTTAATTGTCTTGCTTAACCTTTTTGTTTGGAGTTTCTTTATGTGTGAACTTTGGTGAAATCGTACCTTACATGTTTATTCACAGGTTTTTGTCAGGTTCAAAAGAGATATTAGGGGTCGAAGTGGTGGAGCAAGCTGTAGGGTGTTTGCCTTGCATGCAGCTAATTTAGGATTGACCAAGGTTCGAACCCCCAGCATCCCATTTGGATCCCCAAGCCAGGAGCAATTCCTTAGGGTAGAGCCAGGAGTAACCCCTGAGTGTCATCAGGTGTGGCCCAAAAACAAGAACAAGAAAAGAGATAATATGCTTCAGAGTGAGACTACAGCGAGTAGGATGCGGCCAACTTGGGAATGACCCTGGTTTGATCCCTGGCATCCTATAGGATTCCCCAACCACTACCAGGAGTGATTCCTGAGTGCAGAGCCTGGAGTAACCCCTGAGCATCACTGGGTGTAGCCCAAAAACAAAGAAACAATAACAAAAAGAGATAATATACTGAATTTGGAGGGCTTCATGTCTTCATATCTCCTGCTGCCTGATTCTTCAATATTAATCATCTCTGTTTTGTCTATACTGGGCCACTAGCTCTTTGCTGATTTAATCTTATCTCCTCCCCCTCGCTGTTGTTGTCCAGGTGGTGATGTTTGGCTGCAGTGCTCACTGTTCACCAGTGCTGCAGTCAGGCTGTGGGGCTAGCATCATGGGTCTCGGCCTTCACCAGCGCCTGTGCCCTTTGAGGGGCATTGCTCATGCTCACGCTTGTGCTCATGCTCACTTAGTTGGGGCTCCCAGGTGGCCATTATGTTGCTCACTTGTAGTTTCTCACATGTCTCTCACCTGACTTATAGTCGCTCACATGGTGCTCACATGCATGCTCTTGAGGTTTCACACTTCCTGCAGTGCCGGTCACACATCTTATCATTTGCAGTGCTGGGGAAAGAGAGAGTGTCACACTCTTTCTACAGTCCTCACACCCCTGGTTGTGTTATGCAGCCGAAAATGAACGGTGACACTAGGGACTGCAGAAGACAGAATTACTAGGCTTATGAGCAGCGTCGGAGAAACCAGAGGGTGTGGAATTTGTTACGGTGTCACAGGTGGGCACTCAGCCTCTGTACTGTTCTTCCTTGGGCTGAGCCTGGGTTTCAGATGCTGCTCTGATAGGTTTGCCTCTGAGTGAGACTTGGGCCAACTTTCCTTAGGGGAACAGACCATATCCTCCTGGCACTGAGCAGTACTACCTCTCTCACATGGTCTTGCAGTGACTATGGCTCCTTCTACTTCTGCTCAGAGAGAAGATAAACAATTGGGGTAACCTAAAACTACTTTTCAACTACTGAAAAGATATAACTCGCTTGTTACTCTCTTGTTTTGAGAATATTTTGTTAAAGCAATTATTATTATTATTATTTTTGGTTTTTGGGTCACACCCGGCAGCGCTCAGGGGTTACTCCTGGCTCTATGCTCAGAAATCGCTCCTGGCAGGCTTGGGGACCATATGGGATGCCGGGATTTGAACCAATGACCTTCTGCATGGAAGGCAAACACCTTACTGCCATGCTGTCTCTCCGGCCCCTGCAATTATTTTTTTTAAATATCTTTATTTAGGCACCATGCTTATAGACATGTTTGTAGTTGGACTTCAGTCATTAAAAAAAAAAAAAGAACACTCCTTCACCAGTGCAACTTTCTCAACACCAATGCCCTCATCTTTCTCCTTGCCTATATTCAAGACAAGCATTCTATTTCAATCACTCACTACCATTGTCAAAATAGCAGTGTAGTTATTTCTCTTAACTGCACTCAACACTCTTTGTGGTAAGCTTCATATCATACATGGACTGGTCCTTCCAGCCCTTATCTCTATTGTACCTGGGTATTATTAAATAATATCTTATTTTTCTTATTTCATATAGATGATTTTGACTGTTCTGTGTCTATCTGTCTCCCTCTTATTTCACTCAGCATAATAGTTCCCATGTCCATCCGTGTACAGGCAAATTTCATGACTTCATTTTTCCTGATGGCTAAAACAATTATTTGTTTCTTGTTATAGTGGAAGAGCCTCATGTCCTAATCCCAAGGGATCGGGGAAATGGTCTAGAAGCAATGGTGACACAGCAATTAATTCACATATGATTGAAGAGAATAAAACAGGTTCAGGAAACTTCCACCACAAGCTTTCCGCTCACTGGCAAAAGATACCAGCAGGCAGATAGGATAGCTGTGGAATCAAAACCGCAAGCAGCTTCTCCCTGTGACCCGAAGTCTTTATTGGGAGGAAAAGGACCCACTCGCCTGGGTGGAGTACAGGCAGACTGTAGAAAACCAGTTCAGAGGTACTTCCAGTCTATGAATTACAAGCACAAGCAAGAAGAATTATCCTGAATAGAGTGAAAACGCGTTATGCTAATAGTTTGCTTTTGGGCCACACGGATGGTGCTCAGAGCTTACTCCTGGCTCGGCACTCAGGAATCCCTCCTGGCGGTACAGGGACCATATGGGTGCTGGAAATTGAACCCAGGTAGTTTGCAAATGACCTACTTGCTGTACTACTCCAGTCTGTATAGGGTCTATTTTAATATGCCCAGTTTGACTCTAAAAAAGGGCCCAGGACTAAGGCCCTATGCCTTTTGCTCATGCACCTCCTGTTTTATAGGAGTCTCCCCAGAGGGTTGAGGGCCTTGGGAACACTGCTGATAACTCTTTGCCTAGGTTTGATTTGTTCCCTGACTGGTGCTAAGGGCCTCCACAGCCACACTTGACCATGCCTGACAGTCACAAAGGAAGGCTTTGAAGGAAAAATGATGTGGAAGACCCAAACTTGGCTTTCACCCTGGAAGACATGTGTTCTACTTCTTTGTGTGATCTCCTGCCCCATGGTTATGTAATTGTAACTGGGTTAATATCACCCCCACCTACTTTACTGGTGAGAATGAGCTCTTTGGGACTAGAGAAAGAGTGCAGAGTTTCAGTCGTCTGTTACAGTCAACACAGATTCAATCCCCAGTGTTGCACACCACCAGGTATCACCGGGAGTAATAACTGAGCCTGTGTAAGACCTGAGCACTGCCGGATATGTCTGTCCCCCTCACTCCCCTCAATAGCTTTTTTTTCTTTTAAACAACTTTGTTGAAATGTTATTCACATATCATTTAGCTGTTCATTAAAATACTTGAACTTATTTTTTTTACTATTTTTATAGAACTACTGTGCAGTTCTTACCACAATCTAATTATAGAGCATTTTTGTTTCCCCATGAAAGAAACCCAGCACCCACAAGCTGTTCTGCCTCGTTTCACAGCACAAAGCGAGCGATCCATTCTTTGTCATGGTATTTGTTTGGCAGGAGTGAAAAATCCTCTCTTATCAATGATTTATGGTTATCTAAAGCTAACTGACACCTGAGACAATGTGATTCCTTAGTATTTAATGCATTTTCACTTGGTTTCCATGCATATTGCTTAGATAGCATTGAGGTTCAGTTCATGGACAGCAGACAAAATATTAGAAAGATTGGTACCTGGGCTGGAGAGATAGCATGGAGGTAGGGTG